>VWYH01004656.1:385262-418696 GCA_013399365.1 Pampusana beccarii | reverse complement strand
TTCTCAACACTTTCTGAGTAACATGAGGATGTCGCACTTGGCTTTGCAAAACTTTACTTTTATGCACTTCCTTTATACCCATTGACATTTCTGGGAGAGGTCTGCCTCAAAAAATCAAATCAGAATGATTTGAAACAACACTAGAGATGTTAAATTGCCACTAAGTTTAGGGCTTTGAGCCTCATCTAGACAATATTCTAATTCTGTATGTTAGTTGCATTGTATTATCTGATGGACAGCTGTCTCACACCTGGCTGCACAGAGCAGGTCCAGGTGTCTGGAAACAGGCTCTGCAGTGTCACCTCAGGTGCTGTGAGGAGCCTCACCTGGGCTGTAGCCGCTGCACAGGAACAGGGCAGGGCTGGTGTGAACACAGCCCCATGCTGGTCTGTTCTGCCTGGGGCTCTCGGGCACTGTGGAGACCTCCCAAACGACACTGGGCATTTATTTTGTGGGAACTGAACACTCTCCGTACAGAATAATTTACATGCTTAAGTTAGGTCTGCAGTGCATTTCAGGTATTCTAGGGATTCCCCAGAGGCCACTTCAGAGATATCCCATAGATACTCTATCATACACGGCAGCTCTCTGGGTAGGTCTTTGGGAGTCTGCAATATGGTTCTACATAAATGTTTAGACTATTAAAAAGCTCTCCTACATTTAGACTACTAAATGTAGTTGTAAGCAATATGTTGCTGACAGATACCATAAGAGACTCGATTCTGTGGTCTGGCGATTGCAGTCGTCTGAACTGTTTCAGAATTCTGTCAGAATGGCCCGAACACACTCCTAGAAGTGCTAGGTTTCTTTTGTAGTTTAGCACTAATGATGACCCTATATTCTGCTAAGTAGAGCATTTCATCTCACAAGCTATGATTATAGCAATGGATGTTGAACCACTAATCGCAGAATTCATATATTTTAGTAAATCCTGAAAACAGAATGACTGCCAGAGTGGCAGTACCTGAGTAGGATGGACTGTAGTCAGTTAAAAAACAACAACAAAATGCTGTTCAGTACACAGCCCTACAAATTGGATTTTTTGGCATGGTACTCTTTTCCTGATCCAAAGCTAGTGTACATATTTTCTTCCCTGGTATTTCTATGACGATTATCAAAATCAAACAACTTCACAGACTTTTAAACCACTTTCCAAGGTAAGCCAGTACTATTTTTAGTCCCAGAGATAGATGGGATCTTTAGGCACGGAAACTTGACAGTGTGTGCAAATTTTGGGTGCTCAGCCTGGGAATCATACTGCCTGGTTTTGCAGGTCTCCTAGCACAGAATTTATCACTCATCTCATACTGACTTTGGTTTTGTAACATTTGTGTACCAACAAAATCCTTAGGGACTGGTATTTGCCTCCTTTTACCACAGGTGATTACACTATGGGAATGTTTGTAGAGATGCCTGTCTTTATAGGTATGTAGACAATTGAGTCAGTGGAGAGTGACCAGTACTTCTACGGCAGATGACCCCTTCGATTAAGATGAATAGCAACATTAAATGTTGTTGTTTCTCTCCATTGACTGTAAGAGGAGTCTAACATAACCAGTCCTAAGGAGAAAGGATGCCTCTTTAGCATCACTGTCTGATGGTTATGGAGTAAGTTTTGTTCCCTCACTGCATGAACCTTTCTATTTCCCAAAGCCTCAACCCTGTAGATTAATGGTCCACACACACAAGAGAAGGAAGTTCTGAGTGTCACCAGGGCTGTTTATGAAGTCTGCATGAGACATTTATTGGATAATACATATAAAGAGTTCTGTTTTTTTTTTTTTAGTGTGTGTGTATGTGTGTGATTTAACATTTTCTGCTCTGCCCTAACATGATTCTGAGTCCTAAACAGTAAAAATACACCAGTACCATCTTTATAGCTCCCCTGGGTTCTTGTACTGTGATGCAAGACTCTTTGTTAGGATAAAATCTGAGCAGGAAGGGAATATCTCAGAACTTCAATATGAACAGATTTCCTCTCTGCTTTGTTCTGAAAAAATGTGCTTTCACACAGCAGCAAGGTGAACGCAAAGGCCAAAAAAAATAAGCAATAGATTGCTTTTCTGACTTGTCAAATCTACTGTTCCTCCCTTATCATGCCCTTGCCTTAAGAAAACTTTCCAAGAACCTATTCCAGGATTTTGAAGCCAGATTACACACACACAGATTGAACAGAAAATGTAAGATGTGTCAATGTTTTTTTAGCTAGTACCTTTGGTCCCAGAAAATTTGACTTCCATTTCTATGCTCTCTTGTCAAACATCACCATTTATACTATCCAAATCTAAGTTTCTTGTTTTACACATGTCAAGCAAACACGTTTGTGGGCTATTTTTGTTTATTTGTTTTCCCCAATATGTATAGTACACTGTTCCTCAGGCACTAAGTAAGTTTCAGGACGCCTTCTTCTCTTTACATGGCACAAAGTCTGTTACTGTGCATAGTGCAGGACTTATCTGTTCCCACCTTTCCCATGCACCTTGGCAAAGAGGCCCCTGCAGAGCCTGCTTCCTTGCTGCCTGGCGTCTCTTCCCTTGCACAGGAACATCAGGCTAGCAGTCATGGTCTGTAGCCTCTAGCAAAATAAAGTCTTATCACAAATAGCCGTTAAGTTAAATACAGAAGTCATTAAGAGATGGTGTATGGGAAATATCACCCTCACTTTAGAGAAGTCCACTTTTTTACTGCACCCTATTTGAGTGCATCCTGTCATGGGTAACAAAAATTTTTTGTCCTCTCACTCTCCATAGCTTTTTCACTTCCTCCAGCAAAGACACCATATGGTAGGAGGTAGAAAAGGTATGTGAAATCCACAAGGTACTAAAGCCTTCTGTCCCAGGGTAAGCCATTTCCCAACATCTCATCTTAAGATCTTACCATTTAATTAATACACAACATCAGTAGCACAAAAAAACACTCTTTGCCATCATTACAAACGCTTGTGACCAATTGCTTGCAACTCCTTTCAGGCAGGTTTATGAGAGGATGTTGCCAGATATATTTGGTATTAGACCTTGATATGGAGGCTGAAGATACCCAAAATAATGGAAAGAAACAGAGGAAACGGGAATAGAGAGAAAGTGCGAAAGGTGTGAATACAAGTAGTATGTAACCACTGAAGAAATTAGGGTCATTTGTTTTTCATACCCTTGCCCCTCAGATGCCTTTTATTCTTTGTAGGACAATGTAAGACAGTCCATTAAAAGCAATAGAAATAATAGTTTCTACTTTCCTAGTATCCGGTTCCCTATTATTCACTATTCCACCCTGTTCCCTAGTGAGCTGGCACATCACTGCAGGCCTGAATTGTATATGCAGTCAGAAAGACTGTGTTCTCTATTCATTGAACTCTTCTGGGATACTTAAATTCTCTTTCATTCAGTTTCTTACTCTTTCCTGCCAGAAGGTTCTGACTTATTACGGGGAAAAACAAGACAGCACAATGCTAATTCATTGCACTATTAAATGTCATCCAAATATAATTTCTTCTTCTCTAACAATTAATCCATGCCACTAGAATACTTCTTCTGGAAGTTTTTCTCCTGGTTTAAATATACGTTGCCCTGAAAGGACACTTGTATATACTAAAATAAATTTCTGATTCGCACCCAGTGGTGTATTTCAGTGTCCCGGTTTATAGTAAGGAATTAATCCTGTTGTTGCTACTGCTTCTGTGTTATCTGGCACCATAACTGCCTCTGTGAAGTGACTGCAATGTTCTGACTAATCAGAATTCTCAAGTCAAAGATTTTGGTTAATTAGGTAAATTTATAGATATTGTGACCTCTTTGTTACATGTTCACTCATTTTGACAGTATTTCCAGAGTACACTGTGTAGAAATCAGCTTTGTGGTTATAAAGACTGGAAGGGGAAGGCAGACCTTCCTGTGACTCTCATTTCCATTTCTCCAAGGAAAACTGTTTACTCAGTGACATTGTAAAGAACATAAGTGATGAGAGGCAGGTGAGACAGAGAGGAGAGAACGTAACTGATTAGTTCTGCCACCTTAGCTTCCAATGGAAACATTTTGTAACTAGTTTCATTTCACTATAGAAATCAGACAGTATTGTCTTTTGATCTGTATTATTGCCCAAGAAGGCATAAATGACCACAGAGCTACATGTTTTTGGCCTTTTCAGTATTTCATTTCAGTGTAATATCTTTGTTAGTTTTTCAGCATTACTGAAAATCCTTCAAAAAATCTGAAATGGATATTGTTAGTTTTATTTATTTGTCTAGTTGCTTATAATTTGACTAATTAATTAGTCATACATCTTTCTAGAGTGCTATCACTGATTTTTAAAGTAAGCAGTTCTACCTGTCGCAATAGCAATGTTAAGATAACCATCCCACTGTTTGGTCAGGGTAATTTCAGTTATGGGGATGTAATCCTTCTGATGATGACTTCTTTGTAAAGATGACCTGGAGAGCAACTTAACAGAAAAAGTGCAACACATAAGTCAAGTTTCTTAGTCATACAAAAGGCTAAGCTTCTACTAGGGAAAGGACTGGGATCAGCTGATGAAACAACTTATTCAGCTGTAATGTTTCTGTAATGTCTCTTCCATCATCTCTCAGCTGGATCCACTGCCCATTACCGAGGTTTCAATGTATGACATTCTTTATTTTGTGTTTTCATGGTACTTATTGCAAGCACTCTGTCTTTAATCAACAGCTCTTCTAACACAGCATTGACATAGTTTCTGATCTTACATATGTGATTGAAGTATCTGATATGCCTTACTAATCCTGCTCTTTTTTTCAGGAATCTAGTAACAAGTGACATCCATCAAGGGTCTGTACTGGTGGAAGAAAAACTGGACATCAGCTGGCAACGTGCAGTTACAGCCAAGAAGGTAAATCGCATCCTGGGCTGCATCAAAAGCAGCATGGCCAGCAGGTTGAGGGAGGTGATTCTGCCCTCTGCTCTGCTCTGGTGAGACCCCACCTGGAGTCCTGTGTCCAGCTCTGGAGCCCTCAGTGCAGGACAGACATGGACCTGTTGGAGAGGGGCCAGAGGAGGACTCTGAAAATGGTCAAAGGGATGGAACAGCTCTGCTGTGCGGAAAGGCTGAGAGAGTTGGGGTTGTTCAGCCTGGAGAAGAGAAGGCTCTGGGGAGACCTTGTTGAGGCCCTTCAATATATAAAGGGGGATTATAAATCGTTCTATGATTCTATGACATGAAATCTAGGGCTTGATCACATGTTTAATGGATGCAGCTGTGCAATGCAAAGTAGAGTGTGTCAGTACTAACTTGGCCTGTCTTTAAGCACATGGGATGTGACTACATCCCTATCTGGAGACGCATTTAGAAATTTTCGTACAAAATTTTATATAATGCTGTTTAGCTTCCTCTCAGAAGATGTAAACGTGACTACTGTTACAGCTGGAATGGATTTAGTCTTGAAAGTCCCAAGCAATAGTTTCTAGAGAAAGTCTTTGCCTTCTTAGATGGTCAAACTAGGAGTCCTTCTGCTCATCTCAATGTGAGGGTTTGACCTGGCAGAAGTGGGAGGTTTTGAGGGCAAATATTCTGAACCAATTTTCACACAAAGTAAAAATGGTCCCAGAATCCACAAGGCAAAGGTTAGAGCTGTACCTACCACAAAGATCTAGATTATTGTTCATGCTGTAATGTCTCTTTCAGTAACAAAATAAAACTTTGGCTCTTCTATTGATATTTGAGCTTCGTTACCACTTGGCAAAACCCAGGGACATTCCAGGTCCTGCCCAGAACTTACCTGCCTATCTCACTAAGGTAGCTGGTTGAGTGTCTTATCCAAGAATACCTCTAACCTACATAGGTAAACCTCAGTTCCCTCACACGGAGGAATAAGCTGGAAGTGTTTTACACATGCCAGATTATTACAATAATCTCATAATCATTGAATAAAACTATGTGGAGTAGTTCTTCAGCCATGTTTTATGAGAGAAATTCGAATAAAGCACTTAACTTCAGATGTTTTATCATAGAATCATAGAATGTCCTGAGTTGGAAGAGACCCACAAGGATCATTGAGTCCAACTCCTGNAAAGACAAGAGTTCAGTGCCTGCCTATCCACCTCCCCTTGTGAGGAAGCTGTAGACCGCAATGAGATCTCCTCTTAGTCTCCTCTTCTCCAGGCTGAACAAATCAAGTGACTTTAGCCATTCCTCATATGGCTTCACCTCCAAAATCTTCACCAACTTTGTGGCCCTAAGATCCTTTCTTCAGTTTTAAGTTCCTTTCTTCCATGTGGAGAAAGTTTCCTAAATCCTTGGGGAAGAATGGTGTAGTTTAAAACACATTCTCCTCTTCAAGGGGTGAAATCACATTCTTGCTTTCCATAGGCAGGTTCTTGATCAGATATAGGCTTTTGCAGGCTGTTGTTTTCCATAATCACTACATCTGAGTATTGATCTTCAATGGAGGTCTACAGAATGCATGGAAAATACGAACCTGGCAACTAAAATTCGTAACTGTGGAGCCACAGACTGAATAGAGACATTGGTTTGCAGCGCGTTAGTTTTCCTGTCACTTCTCGCCTCTGCCCCACAGATGCCAACAAACCTTTCATATAGTATGTTTTTTCTCTGGTATACAAACTGTATCTATATCAATTGTTCCTAGATGATATGTAGCTTGATATTTCCTGTGTTTCTCCTAAAGAAAGGCTTGTTCCTCTGAAAGCTTGTCTGTTTTTAGCTATATATTTACATATGTATATACAGACAAGCTAGGCAAGTAAAAATATTGTTCATTCCCACAAACTTTGTTTCTCTTTTGAATGAGAATTTACATATCTAACCTAGGATTTTGCTGAGTATTTCTGTGCAAGAAGATATGTGCTTCAGCCTCTTTTTGCTAGAGAACTGAAACAAAGGCTGTGTTACTTTATGTAGTGGTGTTTCCAGATCACGGTTCTCAGCACGATTTATTTTCAAGCTGACGCTGTATCAGGGTGTATTTTCATTTCCTTGGAGTTCTGGTTTCTGCACAAAAGGAAACTGTGGTACATCTTCTGTGCTCTGGATGCTCTGTGGATTCAGCATGAGGGTCACCCATGAATTTATATTGACATAGTTTAGTTTTCTGTTTTGTTCTCAGTTTCCTAATAGGTCCCAGGGTTTAATCTGTTGGCTTTTTTTTGCTTGGTTGGTTGTTCATTTTGCCATCTGACAGATATCAAGCACATTTTTCCATTGGCCTGTCTCTCATAACCTCAAGTCTCAATTTTGTAGCATTAATGGTCACCTCAGAGGCCATCATTTTATACAGGAAGCTGATAGTCTCTTTCCTCACATGCATTACTTGACATTTATTGACACTGAATTTCATCTTTCATTTCATTGCCCAGTCACTCAGTCTCATACAATCTCTGTGTAGTTCTTCATAGTGATCTCCTGTTTTTTTTTAATTTTGAATAACTTCATATCATCAGCAGACTTCATCACCTCAGAGCTCACTGTCTTTTCCAGCTCATGTATGAATATGACGTCTGGAGAACAAATGTATGCTGTACAGAGGAAGAGCTCTAAGTGGAAGGCACTGTGAACCCTTCAACACTTTGACTTTAGTACGAAAGCATCTGCCTGAGAATTTTGTGGTAGAAGTGCCCGTCAAATGCTAAGAGATGAAGGATTTTGCAAGCCTTCATCTAGATGTTCTCTATGTAGACAGGCGCAGTGGGCTGCAATCATCCAGGCAAGAGAGAGGATTTCTACATAGACACATCAGAGGAGATAAGGAAATAGTAATTTATCAGACAATGTGGGAAGGATTGTTCAATATTATGACTGGCTACAGCTTTCTTTAAATGTTGTGCCTATAATTTGTTTGGGTTAGGAAGACACTCTGGCCACTACTCTAAAGGCCAGATTCATATCCATTCCCATCTTCTTCCAGATGTTCATTTGAAAATATATTTCTCCATTCTTTGAACTGTTTTATTAGTATGGGTTTGGTCTTGTTAGCCTGCTTTAAATCAAATAATACAAATCTGGAAACAAAGAGCATATATCATGCTGAAATTGAGTTATTATTGGATGGAATTATTATAAAAGGGTATCTTCCTTATCATTAGGGAGATTAAATGTCTTTGGAAAAAACATAAGTCATCAGGTAAATGTGTAATCCCTAAACAGCAGCAGCTCACTGGGCAAAAGTAAACTTTGTCTCTGCTAGCAAGTCAGTAGCAAATAAAAAGGTGATTTTCCCTCTCTGTCTGGAGATGAGGACTACTTGTGAAAGGCCAGTAAAGTCTTCATTTAAAAACACATGCCAGAAAATTGAGAGGTATCAGAGGTCACAGGAATGTTATGGAAACCTGCATTACAGCAAAAGAAGAAACTCAGTCTATTCGATTTATGAGGAAAAAAAAAAAAAGACAGAAACCAAGTGACCGGAAGCTCAAGCAAGACAAAATTAAACCAAAATTAGAATTGATGCTCAAAGTGAAGTAATTGACTGTTGGGTCAAATGGATGATCACCTGTTTCAGAAATTATTTCATATTAGTTTGGGCCTTCATGCCAGAATTTTAATATTTAAGAATAACTTTCTCATAGTGTTAACTGTCAGTTGTACTCCAAGTCAGAAATCCCTTGGACATAACAGAGAAGGGGCAATAAGTGCGCTTTTCTTACTTCTCCTCTCAACTCAAGCACCAGTATTTTAATCTTCTGATCAGATGGAGAAATACAGTTGTTTCTGAAGAACTAGATTTGAAGGACTGTAATTGGTCCTAGCATAATGACATAGTAACTGAGAGCTTCATATCCCTTTATTCCTTATTTGTTCAGTATTTCATAGACATAAATAATCCTCTTCCAGATGCTGAATTTGAACCCAACAGTCCCAGAAACAACACTGTAGTATCTTTCCCAGTTGGTCTGATTTAAATGACTTGTTCCACTAACTACTGTATCATTGTTGCTTTAAATATTTTGGTACAATTTCATAATTTCATAATTAGTCCATTAACTCTTGTGTTTTATGATATATTACTCCTGAGAAGACTTTTATCCTGAGGGATTTTGATATTCGTGTTAATATAACAGAAGTATTATGCGTAAGTTTTTCTTTGATCTTTAGAATTTCACTGGGAAGTGTCATTTGGGAATGCATTGATTAGTCTTAATCACGGAGTTAGATCATTAGATAACATGTATCTAGCAAAAGCAACTATTTTACCCCTTGACTATTTTATGCAGGTCACGAATAATGAATAATTTGGCACTAAAAAATAATTAGGGCAGCAAAGGTAATGTATTTACCACACGAAGACAAATTATTACATTTTTCATTGCTGCTATTAGTACCTACAACAACACTTCAGCTCTTGCTTTGGCTTGTGAGTTTTAAAGTATGTAATATTTATGGTGCTGGGTCATCACCATGGTTCTCTTTTTAATTCCACGGAGCAATCATGCACGTGATTAAAGCTGTGTGCTTACTGCTTCAGGATATCGGAAAGTTTTCACTGTTACATGTATTACAGTATTACATTTCAGTGATTCCATTCACTTGCAGGCTTAGGTGTTTGCAAATCACAGCTTTTTTTCCTGTATGCAATATTGTTTTCCAAGAGCTAGAACTATTTGAGGCAAACTCGCATAGCCTCACTTATTTCAGTGCAGAACTTCTTTTGATATGTAATTGAATTTTATTACCTGAGCCATTATTTTTTACTGTTAAGGCTTAGAAAGGTCATATAGTAAAAAAGATCCCATATAGGAAACAAATCTCCAGTACAGTTATCAAAAACTAAGGAAAAAAAAAAAACCAACCATGTAAAGCAACACTGGTGGACTCCACTGTTCAGAAAACCACATGTTACCATTGCATTATGTGTTATTCCCAGGTTTCATTTATCAGCCTAATGCTTCTTTTTAATGTCTATAATAATCCAACAGAAAGCCCACTCAACTGAATTCCACACTGTATTTGAGACAATGTTGTTTTCCTGGGAAAATTGTATTATTCCATGATTTTCCTCATAGTTGAAGAATATTTTTCAGATGTCTGACTTTTCCATTTTCTGACTCTAAACTGACACCTGTGAACTTTGTGCGTTTTGTTCCACCCTGCTTATCTTTTCTCTGCTTCTTTTGAGCACTGGATCACAAAGCAAATGATACAAAGACCATTGCATTGTCAATTATGCTCCGGGAAAGGCTGTCAGCTCTCAGAGGCAATGATCAAATGCTCACCTTTCAAATATTCTTTTTTCCGCCTTTTACCCAGTCTAGACAGGATATGATTCAGTAATGGGGGGTGTCACAGTCAAAGAAAGGCTTTTTTCCTCCTCCTTTGGATGCGAATTCTTCTCCTCAAATTTATGTATTTTTTCCAGTGAATCGAACAGTTTAAATAGACATTCCTAAGGGCAGCTAAAACCATGTCTTGCTATTCTTAAGTCAATGTAATTCTTGATTTAAAGAGAAAAAAGAGGATGTTTGCTGTGAAACAGATTTCACACTAATCAAAAGAAGCAATTAGTTCAGTGGATATGAGAAAATTGGTTTATTTATCCATTGTTTTTTAATGACTCTGTTCCCAAAGCACCCTAAAACGGTGCGTTTTAAATATGGAGATCCTCTGTCAGCTATTCCCAACGAGTTATGCGGCTAGTAAAAATAAAAATAAGATCGAAAATACATATACCAATGCGATACCATGGGAAAATACCCGTGTTCAAAAAAAGCCCCTCATGCTCAGTTTCCTTTAAGCGGACATTGTGAGAACTAATCATTTCCAGGTGGTTTTATTTTTACTTTTATTAGGAGGATAAATCTGACTAAAGAAAGTAACTTTGTGATTTGAAACTCCTTAAAAATGACTGATTGAATGCTTTGCCCCCGACTCTGTGCTGTGGAGTGGCATCTTGGTGATGCACTAGGCTTGGATTCTCTTTTCTAGAGATAGGAATGTGGTGCCATTTTAAACGCCTTTGGTGCCCTTCTAGGCCTTCAGATGCTACTGCAGAAGGGCACAGCTCTTCTATAAGTCCTGAGTGGTACCAGTCAACATCAATGGATCCTCTAGAATATCTTCAATCTTACATATATTTGCGTAACTGAATCGTACCATATATACTCCAAAAACTTGCTATGACATCCAGAGAAGGTTTTGCATCACTGCTGCTTCTGTGCTGCTGCTCTTTTAAAAGCATGGGCTCAGCCAAGCGCCAACAAGAGCCTCACACCTCTTCAGCAAACTCCTCCAGCCTCTTTAGCCATGTCTACTGCCAGATGTAAAGAAGAGATGCTTGATTACTCTGTCAGCGGAGCAAGTGGCATCTTTGGGAGCTAAAGTGTCACACAGAATGCTCCATTCCATTGAATCATTAAATGATTTGGGTTGGAGGGGACCTTCAAAGATCATCTAGTCCAATTCCCCTGCCATAAGAAGGGACATCTTTCACTAGATGACATTGCTCAAAGCCCTGTCCAACCTGACTTTCAACATTTCTACTGATGAGACATCCACAACTTCTCTATGCATCCTGTTCCAGTATGTCACACCCCTCATTGTAAAATATTTCTCTTTAGATCTAATCCAAACCTACATTCTTTCAGTTTAAAACCGTTGCCCTTTGTCCTGTCACTACAGATCCCAGTAAAAGCCTCTCCCCATCTTTCTTATAAGCCCCCACATCGAAGGGCCTCAATAAGGTCTCCCCAAAGCCTTATCTTCTCCAGGCTGAACAACACCAACTCTCTCAGCCTGTATTCACAGGAGAGGTGTTTCAGCCCTCTGGATATTTTCAGAGTCCTCCTCTGGCCCCTCTCCAACAGGTCCATGTCTTTCCTGCACTGAGGGCTCCAGAGCTGGACACAGGACTCCAGGTGGGGTCTCACCAGAGCGGAGCAGAGGGGCAGAATCACCTCCCTCGACCTGCTGACCACGCTGCTTTTGATGCAGCCCAAGATACAGTTCGCTTTCTGGACTGCAAGTGCGCATCGCCAACTCATGCCCAGTTTTTCATCCCACAGTATCCCCAAGTCCTTATCCAGAGGGCTGCTCTCAATCCATTCATCACCCAGCCTGTACTGATAAAGGGGGGTTGCCCTGACCCAGGTGCAGGACCTTGTGCTTGGCCTTGGCACGTATTGGACTGTGGAGAAAATGCTCTGCTACTGATTAGACTTAACAGGACAGTAAACTAGATAGATGAGTGTGATGATACTGAAAATAATTGGACAAAGTTTAATAAATAGTGGCATGCTATAGTGATATTTTAATTTTAAAATGCATATAAAATAAATTATTTGACTTAGGTATTTAGTTGTCTTCATTGTTCATCTTACTGTTTTTTTCCTAACTTTATAACAGATATTGGCTAAGTATAAAGTTTATGTATCTGCAAAATAACACGTCACCTGACTGACACTTCATATGTCACATCCTGCCCTCAGGTATGAGTCGGGGGAGAAGGGACTCCAGGTTCGTGGGTCCCCTTTGGTTGGAAAACAGTACACACAGTACTTAAGGTCTGCAAACAAAAGGCTTTTATTTTGCAGCTTGGCCCAAATGGTATATGATTCGGTGGCAGAAGGATTTACATTATTGTAGGTTCGAATGGTAAACATAAAATGTTTGCGGCATATGCAGGGTTGTAAATCTTATGTTACTGTGTTACTTACAAAAGGGAAAGCAAAAAGGCAGAAGTATGAGAAAGAAAGCAGAGAGAAAGATTTCACCATCCTTATGGCTCCACTTTATGTACGATGGGATTCACAGTCTCAGGTCCAGCGATGTGTGGCGTCCTCTGGTGTCTTGTGCAGTTCATGTGGTGAGACTGGTGGGCAGAGTGGTCCTCAGGATGGTGGGTGGGCACTGCCAGTGCTTGCATAAGATGGGCCTTTATAGCCCTCTGGGTTGCCTGCTTGCATAACTTTTGGTCTTTTGTAGAGGTATCTCAATTCCACCCAGCCCTGGAGTGTCTTAATCTTTCATAGTTTTGAGTATTTACATTCCCATATGTCAGTTCCACCTCAAAAATAATCAAGTTCTTCTCCTAGAACCCCCATATTCCATCAGAAACCCCTGAAACCAGTGACCAAAAATTGTGCATGGGGTACAATACTGATCTGATGTAATTAATAAAAAATGACAACAGGGATGGATTTCTGACAGCAGTGAGGCAGCCCAAGAGCTTGGAACTTGACAGCAGCATCAATCAACCGCAAAAAAGGGAGTTATTGCTTTTTACCATATAGCAAATCTAGAAATGTACCTGGTAGATTTTCAGGAAAATTTGGAGTTGGCTTAGTTCTTTGCAAAAAATCCATTTTTAGTCACTGAAGTTTTTTTTTGGTTGGTTGGTTTTTTGTTTGGTTGCTGTTTTGGTTGTTTGTTTTTTTTTGTATAGCACTCTAAATGCATTTTCAAAACCTTCATATTCTTTAAGACAGCTATATTAGTTCAACATTTTAAAATGGACTGTTTTCTGTTCTTAGCCAATTGCAGACAGCGAACCTCTAGCAATTCAACTGCCTGACACTTTGGTTTAGGTTAGTGCTATTTGTCGATGCTGAGGCAAGGCAGGTAGAAAAATATTCAGCATAATTCATGACTTTTGATGATTCCCATTTAATACTCAGTGGCTTAAATCCAGTGGATAAGAAAGTGACAAAAATAACTAAAACGAATGGACAGATCACCTGGTCCAATCTCTAAGAATAAACAATGATAAAGTCTGAAAAATATCTTGAAAGTCCATTGAAACATGGCTTTTTACATGCCACTGTGTAAGCGGTTTTACATATTTATGGTAACACAAAATAATAATAGCTTACAAGCTACGATGAAAAAAATGCACTGTGGCATTACAGGTTGTCACGGTGAATGTTAAAGGAGGAAGTATTTCTAGATTTTGTTAACATTTTTCTTAGTAGAGATTGCTCAAAATTATTTTTTTTCATTTATTTTTCATCTCAATTGTTTTCTTGTTTTTTTGGTTTATATTTTTTTAATGTTGGTTTTCACCATTGATGTTATAATATTCTGAGAAGCTGAGACATGGGGCAAAGCACTATTAAAACCTTTTAGTAAGGTTTCCCTTTTTTATGCCACTGTGGCTCATTAACATTCCCATTCAGCAAAATAATTAAACTTAGGCTTGTAAGGAGGTTCAATTTGAATACGTATGCTGATGTGTTTAAAATAAGGCTCAGGACATTTTTCAGATTCAGGGCCTCATTAGTTTCAGTATATCCAAGGTATTCTGCATCAAAGAGTCACAGAAAAATGCCCAGCACTAGTGTAATCACAGCCACATGAGAACATAGGCATGGAAAAGGCTGTAAATAATGGCAATGCTTTTTATTAGTCCAAATAGTATCGCTGGAAGAGTGAGAAAGATTAAAGGCTTTTACATACAATCCTTTACAATTGTATGGAATGCCAGTGTTGCAGAATTTCTGCCTCCCTTGAGTGGATACATAGAAAACTAAGGTGACTTGGATATCACTTAATGGGATGCAAGCTACTGCAGCCCAGAAGCTAATGTTAGCTGAGCAATATGTATGAATTCCTTTTACAAAATACATTTGGGTTTTCTTTGCCTGTGCAGAAAGCATCAAAATTTATACCATAAAATTTTCTTATGCATCTTGTACCTTTTATACTACTATGAATTCCATTTAGCATTCAATGACAAGATGATCTGCAACTGAGGTAATTTATAATATCTGTTATAAAGCTACAAATAGAAGCAGATTTTACTACCTTTCCTATTTGTATTTTGCTGTGAATAAAGTGAATTTTGCCATCCCTAACCTTTGGCACTACCTTCCTGCTGTCATCCGTAAAACAAAGACAGCTGCATAGAACAGCTCCATACTCCAATGAAGATTCCTAAATCATTGCACAAAAGAGTGAAAAATAATCCCCCAACAACTAAAAAGTCACAATAAACTCTAGCAGCAAGATGATCTTTGGAAAAACGCCACTTATGCTTTAAGAACTGGGATTGTAATTATTTATACATCATTTGTCTTGACGTCTGTGGCACCATCAATGTACTGAATCTCAGTGAGAGCACAAGAAACATCATTGAATTGCACACTGTTGGGGCTTTATGATGTATAGGCAACTTTATAAAAGATGTTAAATGTAGAGGACTAGAATTCAAGTGTGCTTAGGTAAGTGACACAGCTCTTCTACCAATGTGCTTTATCGTCCATTTAGCACCTTTGAACTTGCACGTCCCAGTCTTTAAAGTTGCTGTCCTGAAATCTGCTTAACTCACAAGGCCCTGAGAATTTCATAAATAATATTTGAAAAGTAGATTCCTATATTAGGATAGCAAGTGCTTGATAGATGAATGTGACTTGATTAGGAAAAGTACTAGAGCACATGACACTAAGAATTAGGTGCCCAGATACCTTTAAAAATCTGTTCTGTGCACTATATGTGCATTTAAGTTTAGATACTTGCTTATATACTAGCTGAGACTGGGACAGTGATAGTTTTGCTAAGTGTGGCAATGTCATTTCCAGAAAAAATATGATGCTAACCTGGATAGGAAGGAGTAAGTAACCTCTGCTTCATGAACACCAATTAACTTCCAGTTTCTTACACTGTTCTACTTTTCATTATACATCCCATCTGATACTAAATCTGAGCTACTTCTAAACAGAAATATTTCTAAATGAGTGGTTTCAACAACTAAGTTTTTTATCCTGTTTCAGGGCAGAAGTACAGTCTAACTGATCTTCTGCACTCCTTTTACCCTATTTTTTTTACACGTCTACACTTTCTTCAAAGGATTTTCACTTCAATTCTGTGTTCTAATAGCAGATTAAATGATTCAAGAACTAAATCAAGCATCTTTGAGTCAAAAGTGAGCCATATTCATCACCCTTTTAAACCTTGGGTAGAAAACTAAGTTCACAGCAAATTTCTTCATGGAATATATTGTAGAAGCTATCTTGTAAGAAAGAAATAACATTTATGCTCAGTGGGTCTTACAGAGCTTGCAATGACAGTGCCAGTGGAAAAAGCTTGAGATGATACTATACATTGAACTTAGAAAACTTCCTGGTGGATCATGCTGCTGTCTGTGACTTATCAGTCAAGAACACAATTGGTCATAATTTTTAAGAAATTGTTATGATCAGAGAAGTTCCTACTTTAGTATTTATTAATGGCTTTTCCTCTGAATATGGCGGCGTACCCATACATTTAATATTACTTTCTCCAATTCAAACTGTTTCACTGTTTGCTCAAGTTAGATACAAATAAGGACAGAAGTAAATGCAAACCCAAAGTCCCAAACCCAGGTGTCAATTCATTATAACTAAAAGCAGAACACACTGCAGATCTTGTAACTTCCAGTCTGACTACTAGACTATTAAGCACCATTTCCTGTTATGTAATTAATTTCATCTTGTTTCGTATTTCCCAATCAGTTAAAAGAGAGTAAGAATATTTTTGACAAAGTATTTCACACTTACGTATACTAGAAATTACTACAGGAAAGAATCACTCTATGATTAGGATTAGGTCTTGTCTAAAATTCCAGGCACAGTTTTCTGTTTCCTTCTGAATTCTTATCTTTAGTACACTTTGTGGCAACGAGTTACACTGGTAATTGACTTTCCCACCTACTTTTTTTAATATCAGCTTTATTGTCTACATGTCTGCAGCTACGCTTGCTCTAGTATCTCTGAAAGTCCTATGAATGTGGAGGCAAACTCTAAAAACTCTCCTGAAAGCATAAGATTAGCCAGCTACAGGTTGGGGACAGAAAAAATTATACAGAGGAACATTATATTCTCCTGTACATAATACCGCTACAAGCATCAGAAAGAAGCTTATGAATGTCATCTGAAGCCTAAGAGTTTCAAGAGATAGCCCAACCTGGTCCCATATTCTATCCCTCTTTTATGCTGAACAGACTGTTTTCTCTGATGTAATGCTGCCAATCTGCCCTTTCCATTTTCACTTACAGCCAGCCTATTTTTTATGTATCTCATGCCCTTTGGGTCTAAATCTGCTTAGTAGTACTTAGAAGCCAAGTTTCTAGGTGCCTTTGAAATGCTAGAGAAGAGAAAGCCAGACAGATTGTCCAGAGTTCCATTTACCTTGTATCTATTTTACAAGAACATTAAATCAAGGATTTAAAGCACCCTTGTTAATCACTACTTGCTATAGTTAATTGTAGGACAAGATGGCAAAATAGCCTATCGAGTCATATTGCAAAGATTCGATCTTCTGCAATGCTATGTCTTGAATTTCAAGTTGAGCAGAAAATTCAAATCTATGATCTGCATTAGTTAAACACTGCAGCCTTTGGGTTCATGGCTAGTACCTGTGTACACAGGATAATAATCTCCTGCCTTCTAACAATTTTGTGAACACTAGCTAGTTACTGTTTATATAACTTTTTAAAAAATACACAGTGCTATGTGACTGTCAAGTATAACTTGACAATTATCAGACAGAAGGCCCAATAGCTACAGTGCTACTGTGGGTTATAGAAATTCCCTACTTTGTCATATACTTTATGTATGATACAAGGCAAGTTACCAGTCTCAGTGACGGCATCTATACTGAACCTGAGTTGCCTGGTCACAGCAATGTCACATCCTCGTATACTCTGGAGACCCAGTTCCAGGTATCTACCTGTCCTCATAAGCAACCAGAACGAGGACTGACTAAAAATTCCACCTTCCCTTGTAAATGGTAAATTTACAAATTTCCTTCTAAGAGGAATTTTGGGCTCTCTTGCATGCATATTAGTCCTGTAATGTCACTGCAAAGGCAGGCAAGAAATATGACAATGGCCAGACACATCCTGCTGGGGTGGATCTGCTGTCACTGCAGATAAGTGCCTTTGGATGCACTTTACAATGCAGAAGGTACTAGAGATTTTCCTACTGCGTGCAGCAGCTAGCTCGCTCTGAACCTGGTCCTTGCATCACTCCTTGTGGTGAATAACATGGTCAGTTGGTGAATCTGCTTTCAAAAAACAGTGTACACAGTGCCTATGTACCTCAGTTCTTCTATAAAATGATGGCAGATTATAATTAATAGTGACTAACAAAGGTATTATGGAGATGAACATATTTTGAAAATGGCTCAGATATTATCTTAGAGGGGGACTAGAAGTACGTATTACTGATTGTAATTGCTTCAGTTCCATGTAGCAGATTACACAAAATATACTAAAGGTGTGATAATTCATTATTCTTTCTAGTACTAATTAAAATAATAACTGTAGACAGTCATTATACAATGTCTTATCTGTAAATATGAATATTTGCATAATGATTCCAGGGGAAATCTAATACTTCTGAAATGCATCCAGATGGTGGCATCTCTAAAGCATTCAGATAATAATCCTTATAGTTGGTGGAATCTCCAACTTTTATCTGGATGTTCTCCAGTACATACAACCCTAAAAACATAGACACCAAATTCATACTCTTGATTACAAACATAATAAGCTGTCTTATTCCATTCACTTGGACAGCTGGGGTCCAGCTGGGTTCATCCATGAAAGCTACTCCACATGCAAAAAGATTAGTTCTTAGAGTAATGAAGATGAATCACTGATGATTTCATGAACTGAAGACAGAAGACCATGTCTACAATGTCTTCATAAGGCTGATGATGGGCACCTGGCTGACCAGATAATAAATCCAAAGTATGTTCTCTGTTCTTTAGCAAATACTTAATTTATCAATCTGAACCTTACATAGGGGCCTATTACTAATCACATTAGTTCTACTGACTGTGAGTTAGCTAAAGATTTCTGGCTAAGGGAATGGTTCAGCACTGCGCTGAATATGGTTACTGTGTTATCCAGGATTAATGTCTGATTGACAGAAAAAAAAAAATCCCATCAGTTCAGTTAAGGTTTGGATTAAATACTAACAAAATATATATTGAGACAATTGGTTATATGTGATTTTGTTTTAGACCATAATTAAATTGAATTTTATATTTATTCCTCTGTAGATCACTGATGATATTTTATAGCAGGATACCATAGAACTACTTTCCTTCTATGCTTTTTAGAGCAGAGCCCATTTTGCAGCAGATGACACATGAAGAAAGAGCTGGACTATGTAAAGGCAACCAAGTATAACCACAGCACACGAATTTTCAGTTATCTAGGGATAGTATTTTTCCTTTAATCTAAAAGAAGTTATATACATTATGAGCCTTATAATGAAGATTAAAACATAATGATACCCAGTATAAAACCAAGTTGCTTTTCAATTACAATAATGCTCATTATAATTCATTTCTTTTACAACATGTTTTACAGAAATCAAAAAGCTTCATAAGAAAACTTCATGGGAACATGATGATGGCACAGTGTGATTCTGAATCACATCCTTTCCTTTAAAGAATCAAATATAGAGTGTAAAATACAAAGTAAAATACCAAGAAAAAATTAAGGCACTAAAAATAAGTTCACCAAAGTACTAAATGGGAGTAAAATGAATCAAACCTTTAAATGTCATCTTATTAAGTAGAAGAATGCCGTGCAACAACTGCCTTAACCAAAGAGAATAGAAAAAATATCAGAAAGGCCAAGCATGGAGATCTCAGTATTTGGAAAGTTTGCCCTTTGTGCCTTTTAGACTGCAAACGTGAGGGATGAAGGGGTAACACTCAAAGGCTAAGAATATGGTCTCTCAGCACAAAAAGAGCAAAGAGATAAAGAGAATGCAAAAGATGACAGTACTTGGATAAAAGCCAGTCATATAAAGATATCAGCACACAATAATAGAAGAGACTGGCAGACATCCCAAATCAATTACGGAAGATTACTACAGCGTAGGCCAATATACTTGCCTTCAGAAAGCCTAAGATGTAGATAACAAAGTTCAAGAAGAGCTAAAAAAAAAAAGGGAAGAAAATGTGAATCTGGGGAAGCAGGAGAAAAATGAAAGCTAATTATAAAGGCTAATTATAAATGAAGGTTAATTATAAATCAAAGGAAGGCACAAATGTATTGTGATTTCACTAACTCTGTTTGACACATCTGTATGACCTACACAGGGTCTCAAATTACTGATTATAGACTGTAACTAAGACAGTAATTTAGCAGGTGTGGAAAATATTGAGACACCTTATCCTGCAACCAGGTAGACTGTAGGTTGAGGTTCAGTAGTCTTGAAAAGATATAATACAAATTGGTGTAAGCTCCCAAGAGCTTAATCGACTCAAAATGTGAGATATTCTTACCAAACCAGGCATGTCTAACATGACGGATTTCCATTTTTAAAATTAATAATATTTAATGGAGACTAACAAAAAACTACAAATAAACTCCTGCTCATAAATCTGTTCTGCTTGTAAATAAGCCCAAGGACATTTCCCTTACTCCCTCAGGATGGGAAAAATTATCACCTTGGGAAACTTGGGATGAAGGTAACATAACCCATAAATTCTGTGCATGGTGGTTCAACAGATGTTAATAATTGATTACTTAGGCTACAGGTATTAATTACTTGGACCACAGCTGATGGCTGGCAATCTCATGAAGACTGTTTCTGAAAATACAAATTGACTGACAGGAAATAAAGCTATCAAGACCATCTACTGTTCAACTTTTATGAATAACGAACTAACATTCCTGATTCAGTTCTTCAAACCATAGCTCCTTGAACTGCAGTTATGGACTGAATTCCACGGTAAGAAAGCACATCTTCCTTGGATCCATTTTTTTCTTTGTGTTTCTCAAATATCTCGTATCAGTGCTATGTTCCTAATTTTTCAACTAAATCTCTGTTTCTACTATTTAAAGTATAACAGATTTAGAAGAGAATTGTCAGGCAAAAGTAAATTGTCCCTTATACTTCATTTTATTTTTCTTCTGTGCCTTCTGCAATGGAATTTAGAAGAACACACTGTTACTCGTTCTGTAGAGAGTTATTATCCTTATTTTGATTATGAAAACACTAAGAAAATATGATACAAAAATGGTGAGGTTGTGAATCATATCTTGGTTACCTGCTTCACAGTCACAGACATACGTTACCAGAACTGTGTTCCTTTCCATCACTGCCTAGATCTCATGAAGAACATAAACAAAAGTGTGTCTCTCTTCTGCAAACATATTAGAAGACGGGGTGTGTGTGTGTGGATAAAGTGTCAGCTGTAAGAATACAGTGAAGATAAGTGCATGACTTCCACTAGAGAATCTTACACAAACACCACTGTTTTCAATTACTTAAATAAATTCATTCTCTATCAAAACTGTGAGTTTTGATCATGAATCATTGTTCAAATGCTCACATAAAACCTATAGTAAACCTCTTTTATCTCTTTTTATCCAAAAATGAGCCTGACCACTTTGCTTTCTATAAATTGTTCTTTTCAGATCTCAGTGACTCAGCTGAATTTGTTCCAGGTTAGTTTATTTTGACAACTGACTGATGATCAGAGCAGCAGATTCTGTAGTCCTGAAGTTTTAATTAAGGATATTTCTTTCACAGGTAAATATTTATAAGTTTCTTTATTGCAGTTTTTGCTTGGTGCCTTAGGTTTGTACCAACACCAAATGTGTTCAGTCTAAACCAGCTGTGTATGCTGGTATTTCTGGGCATGCAGGCTTGCACTGTGTAAATGCCAGATTGCTAAAGACAATTCACTCCTACCTCCACTGACTTTTGACATAGGGTATCTGCCAGTATACCCATGCAAGTTGCAGATCTCTCCAAAACATTATTCCAACCAAGTAAGTAGTCCCACAGTCCTTATTTAAACTGAGGGTGGAGAATGCTAGCAATGCAAATATGCTTAATCATGTGCTGAATTGATCAGTGTTAATGGAATGAGTAAAAAGTTCATGGTCCATTTCTCCTCTCCCTTCCCAAGTAAATCTGCAACTGCAATAGACGTACAGTTGTAACGACTGGATATCTACTGCGCCTGCAGATTATGCACTCTTCTGAAAATCAGGTTTCCAAAATTAGTAGGGAATTTTGGAAATACAGGTCTAAATCAGTTTTGTGGTGTCCTGCGGTAAACTAAATCAATTCAGGTCTCCAAAGCCCATTTCAAATGTGTTAGATGTTAATGCCCTGCCTAGGAAGGTCACCAAATGCTCATACACTCTTCAGTGGGTTCATAATGGCTAATAAGAAAACTCACATGATCTACTCCTGCTTAATGAAAGTTGCCATTGCGATACAGCCAGAGTGAGCCTGCAGCAAAGCCTCTAATTCCTGATCCTGCTGATTTCCACCATCCAGGGCAGCTTCTGAGCAAGTAAAGTGCCAATGAAATTGTTAGGAAGGAAAGGCACTGAAAGACACTGAAAGACATTTTGTTGCTCATAAAATATCCCTAAGACTTACACCAGGAGGATGCATGAAAGATGTCTTGTAAGTTTAAAAGTAAACTGTGTCTGAGGAACTGTGAATTACGCAGTAAAATAACCTCCTGCAATCCCTGAGATGTTTTAAGTGACAATATCACACAAACACTTTTAAGTGCTTAGTCAAAGTCCTTTTCCTTTTACACAAGTCTGTAATACCAGCATGCAAAGTCATTGCCCTACATGCAATGCTACAGTGCAGTTTGCCAGGAAGAAAGAGAGAGAAAAAATTGCTGGACATTTTAGCCTAAGGACTTAAACATTGACGTGGACTGCCATTTGTTACCTGATAATTTTGTGCAATGTGACTCTGGACAAACAATTTTAACCAATGTGTTCCCTATCTGCTCAGTACAAATGTTAACAAACACTTAGCTAGCTTTCAGAGAAAGGCTCTGATGATCGTACAATTTCTGTAAAAACTTTTGAAAATGTGATGTCCTTACTAACTCTAGAGGAATGCTGAACAAACTCCTAGAGCTGAGATGTGCACATGCACACAGGGCTGCCATGTAAGCTCTGTTGTCTGCCACAGAACTGAGAAAGGCTGGAAGTTTCTCAGGGAGAGCTGGTAAAACCACCTATTATTAATTTGCTGTCCTTTTCTACTATAAGACTCTCTTTTCAAACTTTCCAAGTGTCTACTTCAGGCTGATATCTTTTCACTCACAGAGAATAACTATTATACTGCTATTAAGATTGCCATGCCAAACTTTCAAAAGACATTCCGCACAACCTTAATTTGGTCCCTCGTGCATATCTGTTACGAAGCCAACTAACAAATAACATGACTGGAGACTATTTTTCCTTACAGAGTCTCTGCCTCATTCAGTGTCCAAACTGGAAGTCATCATAGAGGGCAGGATTCACCTGCTCTGCCTTCACTTCTCTCCATGTCTGCACCTGAACTAATCACTGTGGGCTTCCCTTAGTGTCACTGAAGAAAGAAACAGATACTTCCACAGTACAACTCAGCTTATTCTTAGGTAGACATCTAAAACACATGAACTCTGTCCAAAAACTGTCAATTTTTGTCTATATGACAGACATAACAGACTGTAACTGTTAGACACAGTATTTTATTTGGCGGAATATATACCAGGCATTCGAGTGTGACAGTATAGTGAAGTATGACATCGTCCTCTTCCTCAAATGGGACTGAGGTACAGAAAGATTAAGGTAAAGAGTTTTCAGTAGTTTCAGATACTAAGATTTGTGATGCTTGGCATTATACAGCACTACACATATTCAAGAAACTTCTGTTAACTTCAAATACAGCCATGTGCGCTCTGTACTTCTTCAAGTCAGACCCTACTGTTTCCAGCTGGGTACCCAGAAAATGAGGAACACAGCACTAGAGACCAGCTGTGAGAAATCTGGTTTATGTCATCTGCGTAGGTAGCTGGGTGTAGAAACCCTTTCACGGCACTCAACTGCCTTAGGGGTTCATTTTTCTTTTTCATCCACTTCCTGCCCCACTCACCTTGTAACTTTCAACTGTGCAACCAATGAAGGTTCCACAGACTATGTCCCATTGTACTGTAAATCATGACTCATCTCCTCCATTACGTATACTGAATCCTCCGGAAAATGTAGTTTGCACACCTAATAATTAAAGCATGTCCTACACATGTAAAAGGAGGCTGAGTTAAGATTCATAAACCATTTTATTTCTGAAATTTTCTAACTTCCGATTGCTATGATTTTTTGGGCTGAAATTAATCTGCCCCAACTTATGTTTCCTTGAGCTAGACATCGAAGTCTGAGCTAATCACCCGTAGTTCTCTCACAGTCACTGTGGAAAGAGCCATTGGGGGGGAGGTGGGGGGCAAGGGGAACTCAACACTTCCTAAGATAATTATGGAAATGGCATGTCACATTAAGAATCCACTATTGGCACCTGTTTCTCTCAAAGACTGTAAAGGGAGCCTATGGTGTCTACATCAGATTTAGCCTTCTAAGTTTTGTTTTGTAAGTCTATGTTTAGGGCAGATTATTTCTACATTTGTTAATACAGTACACCAGTACTTTAGAATACCCAGAATGACTCTAGGTGTGCACAACTTTTTCTTTTGTTTGGCTTTTTTCAATGTGTCTTTTTATCTCTTTCTGCCATTCCAGAGGCCTCTGGAGAGGCCTTGGTATTTAATTTAGAAAATATTTCTAAATGAAAACTGAGCTAGATAAATGACAAAATATATTTTACTGTACACTCTACTTCCTAGGAATGCACTGAATTAGTATGCTTTGTTGGGTTCTCTCCCAGGAGACTGATTTAGTTTAACGATAGTGCAAGGTCATTAGCACAGTATCAGCATACATTCTGCTTAACCAGTGCCAGGTGGTTAACTAGTTTATGTTAATGTGTTGTGTGCATAAAACTGTGAACTCAACTCCTCTGTATGACAATACGATCAGAAGAAAGAGTTGGGCAGCCTGAATGTATTCCCACTAATTTGGAACCAGAGATAAATCATTCTCACTGCTGCCCCAAAGATAAGCTGAAGACTCTCATGCATTGCTACGTAAAGCAGATTGAAAAGATTTTTTTCTTAAGAACCTGATCTACAAAATGCTCATATTTTAAAGAAATAATTTTAAATATGCTTAATGTACTTTCTCCAATATTTATAAATCAAACCCATTTGGAAATCTGGTTGCTTATATATTGTACTCTGTTGTACGTGGGTTCTATTTTTGGTATGATGTAAAATTACCTTCCCTGATAAAAAACAAGGCTGAGTGTATAGGTCTGCACCTGGGTCAGGGCAATCCCAGTATCAATACTGGGGATGAAGGGATTGAGAACAGCCCTGCAGAGAAGGACTTAAGGGTCCAGGTGGATGAAAGACTGGACATGAGCTGGCAATGTGCACTTGCAGCCCAGAAAGCGAACTGTATCTTGGGCTGCATCAAAAGCAGCGTGGTCAGCAGGTCAAGGGAGGTGATTCTGCCCCTCTGCTCTGCTCTGGTGAGACCCCACCTGGAGTCCTGTGTCCAGCTCTGGAGCCCTCAGTGCAGGAAAGACATGGACCTGTTGGAGAGGGGCCAGAGGAGGGCTCTGAAAATGACCAGAGGGATGGAACAGCTCTGCTGTGAGGACAGGCTGAGAGAGCTGGAGTTGTTCAGCCTGGAGAAGAGAAGGTTCCAGGGGCACCTTATTGAGGCCCTTCAATATAACATGGGGCTTATAGGAAAAGCTGAGAGAGACTCTTCACCATGGTCTGTAGTGACAGGACAAGGGACAGTGGTTTTAAACTGAAAAGAGTGTAGGTTTGGATTGCATGTGAGGAAGAAATTTTCTGCGGTAAGGGTGGTGAGACACTGGAACAGATTTCCCAGAGAAGTTGTGCATGCCCTATCGGTGGAAATGTTACAAGTCAAGTTAGACAGGGTTTTGAGCAACGTGATCTAGTGAAAGATGTCCCTTCTTATGGCAGGGGGATTGGACTAGATGATTTTTGAAGGTCCCCTCCAACCCAGATCATTGTATGATTCTATGATTCTATGATACAAGCTCTGGAAGACAGAGTTTTGAGCCTCAGAGTTTTGCATTTCTGTCCCTTAGATTCTGGATTTGTCCATTTTAATGGTGTCCAGTTGTTGATTCTGAAATGACTGAAAAGGCCTCATTTTGCTGTATCTGTGAAATATAGACATGTCAAGAGGAAGTATTACAAGTTTGCTTTCCAAGCACAAAACCACACACAGTACTAAGATGGTCAGCAATGGAAAAGTGGTTCTCCATTGTGTGTTGTACATTTCTTACTAAAATGGTGGTGTAAAATTCTTGAGTGGGAAAGAAGAACAGAAAAAAATTCAGAGGCTGAAGCTTTTGGACAATCTGATCTACTAAGTATCTCAATTGCACATGTGCATCTAGACCTCAAAGAGGAATGAAATTACGCACATAGGAAACAAAAAAAAAAAGCCCAGAGTCATGTCTCAGCAGTTATGAAACACTGTTCACAAGATGAGTAAGTGCTTTTCTGTACAGCTGAAGACAAAGGATGAAAGGCAAGCTGTAACTCAAGAGGACATAACTCAGGAGGACGAGGAAAGAAGTTACATAACTGGAAGGTTCTGTCCTTACAAAATCCTGAAAATATTATAAAAAACTTTCTGAAGATCTACACGGCTGATTAGAGGACTTTGTATAAGACACATATGTTTAATGGCTGTGGCTGCTCAGAACTTCAGCTCTCAGGAAACTGAGGTGGAATCTTTAATTAACGAGGGAAGATATTTGGGTTCTTAGGTATCTTCTCAACATAGCACAAACCGCAAGAGAGTAGATGACAAGAAGTTCATGTGTTACTGCTCTGAGGGTTCAGCATCGGCATGCATTTCAGTCTTTAGAACATTGCTCAGATGGCATGTTCTAAATTGTCTTCAAGATAATAATTTACAGAATTTTTGAGTGTTTCCATGATGAAAATGTGCTGGAGAAGTAAAATACTCAAGTCAAGGAAGGAAAATGCTTCCCGTCCCAGAGGAGAGAACACAGAAGAGTCCAGAGGGAATGTCTGGACAGGAACCTACACTATACTGTTTCCTGTCTTAGAAAACCTGGATGCTTTGTTTCTTAAGTAATATCTATAATGTGCAGACAGAAAAAATGATTTGTCGTGAGAAATTTCAGTCTGGAACCTCTGATCCTAGAGATCTCAGGCTACCAGTAAGAAAACATTCCGAGAATTTCTCTAAAACACTAGGTGACAGTTTTCTAACTCAAATATATTATATCCAAGACAAACAAAATCTGACCTCATTTTGACAAGTGCAAAGGAATTGATCACAGAAATAACAAGAGTGGTTAGGTAGAATTCACTGTGGCTTGACAACAGCTGTTTTCCAAATTCCAGAGAGTAGGTTCAGATTACTTATATTCAAATATTTTGAAAGACCAAGCAGAGTATCTGAGAAACTGTTGTTGTTCATAAACAGTACAAGATCCAGAGGGAAAAAAAACCCTAAAATCTTTAAAAATAATAATTAATCACTTAAATTACTTAACATTGATGTTGGGGGATTCTCTGTCTCAAAATACAGTAAATCTGTGTTTCCTCCTATTTTAAAATCAAGTTTTGTTTGTTTGTTTGTTTTTCTAAAACATACCATGCTAATTCTTGAGAAATCAAAGCAGGAGGTCAGACAACAAAACACTTTGGCTTATTTACACAAGAAGTCGAACTATATCACGTCAGAAAGGTCTCTTCTATCATTTGAATCTATGAACCTGGGAACAGGGACACAGAAGAAACAGTCTTTTTAAAGGTATTGCTTTCTTATTAGGAAAAACTTATGAGAAGTCATAGCCTGTTATTTTAAAATCTGAATTTAAATCTAAATGCTGGTTCTACTGATATCAGCGGGGGGAAAAGTCCTACTTAACCTCAGGAGGGCAACATTTCTCCTTTTGTTGTTGGTCATATTCATTTTTTGAAAGCATTACTCTGAATACTTCATGCACACTATATGTCAATTGGCCTTGTTATTACGTACCAGTGGGAGAGCCTGAGTGACAGAGCAGTTTCTCAAAATGTAATGAATGAGCGTGTTCAGCTTGGGACATCCTTTTTCTTTGCTTTCTATGTGCTTATCAAGAGTGCAATATTTGTCTCTAACACTTCCAGCGCACAACCAACCAGAAGTTACACACAGCCAGCAAAAGTCATTTAAGAGCTGAGAAGGGAAGCAGGTGTACATTGAAAGGGAGAAGGGCACAGAATTCTGTAGCAGTGCAGACACAAGAGGGAAAACCAAGAAACTGGATAAATCAAAGCTGCCTGCAGCTGTTCTCAAGAAGGGGCGAGAGAAGCCAGCAAGCACAGCTGGCTGCTGGGGGGTGGACAAACAGCAGCACCAGGTGCAGGTCTGTGGCCCAGATCTAATGTTCAGAGCTTTTTACCATGCGTTCACATTAATCAATGCCAAGTTTGTAGTGACACCAGGCAGCAATGCTTGGGCTTGGGCTTGATAATCTCAACACCCCAAGTGATGAGTTTCACCGGGGAGTTTCTGTGTATGTTGTTGAACCGCTGCCTCTAGCGCAGACAGTAAGTCTGGGCCATGGATCACTGTGGTTCACTTCTCTTCTTGGTGTCTTGGTGCCTGTGGGACATTGTGATTATCTTAGCAAGACACAACTCACCCCCTGTTTTCTAATTCCAGACACATAATGACTTTGGTCTACTTTTACCTTGCATTCTTTTGGTCTGCCATCATGGTTACATTAATTTACTCAAGATGCACATTTTAGCAATTGTGAGATATTTCTCCATCCTGTTCTTTGCACCTCTACTCATTTTCAAATAATTCACAGATTATAAACTGGGGGGAGGGATTGTTTCCATCACTTGCTTGCCCTCCTTTATAACAGAAATCACAGTGCTGCCCTGAATTAATCCCTGAAGGCACATTTTTTTAGTTGTCGTTTTCCAATAAACTGCAGAACCACTTAGAATTTTCATCTGTGGCTTGTAGCGTGGTACATATGAACAAGCTTTTCACTGTCACCTTTACAGACGTTTTAGAAGTGACCAATAGACCTCACAAATTCCTAAGTGCAGCTTGAAACCACTTGACTGGTTTAAGGAAAACATGAAATCTTGCCTTTCAAATTTTCAGTGATGAAGAATATACAATTTTGATAGTTCCATGACTTTGCATGGCTTTCCACACTGAAAAGTATGCCTTTTATTTCTAATCTTAATTTGTGTCACTCCAGTTTTCACCTTGATATGTCATTGTCCACTAGACAGAATAGCCTTCTAGAATTGATATCCTACCTCTGGGAGGTAGCTGTGAGTCCTCTGATTTTCTCCTTGACAAGCTAAATCACTTGTGATTTTTAAGCTTTTCCCTGAATGGAATATTTCTCAACCTCTAAGCAATCCTGTGGTTTTCCTCTCAGTGTTTTTCACTTTATCATGATCCTTTTTTAGACTATATTCAAAGGAACTTGATGCAGCAATCTAATAATAACAGAAGAAAGCATAATGCCCCTACTCTAACTGATACAGAAAGACAGAAACCTAGAATAGTTTGGGTTGGAAGGGACCTTTAAAGGTCATCTAGTCCAACTACCCTGCAACGAGCAGGGACATCTTCAACTAGACCAGGTTGCTCAGAGCCCCGTCCAGCCTGGCCTTGAATGTTGCCAGGGATGTGGCATCTACCACCTCTCTGGGCAACCTGGGCCAGTGTTTTACTGCCCTCATTGTAAAAAATTTCTTCCTTCTATATAGCCTAAACCTACCCTTTTTGAGTTTAAAACCATTACCCCTTGTCCTATTGCAACAGGCCCTGATAAAAAAATTGTGCCCATATTTCTTCCATTCCCATCTTTAAATAAACATCCAAGGATCTCAGTGATAATGCACAAAGATCTTGGGGTTTGCTACTCAATGACCATATTTGCAATGTTCTGAAGGGCGGACACACAGCACATCTGTGCTCCATGGACAAACAGTATGACACTGGAACATTTCCCAGCCAACAAATGATAACCGAGAGGGCTACAGCCCATTGACTTCCTCAATAATCCACCCACATATTTTTTCTGCATCAGTGCTTTCTAGGATTAACTACTTTATCCAGTAACTATATATGTATTTGTTCCTTATGCTCTGTCTATAATCAGCGGAGAGAAACTGGACCTGCCAGAAAACGACTTATCCCATCCCAGCACAACTGCCTAAAACCGCTGGGCTAGAGTGCCCTCTGATGGGTGTTCAATTGCCACATGAACAATGAGAACCTCTGTGACTGGCTTACACCACACACTTTCAGCAGATTAAAATGAGGTGAGATGGATGCCACAGGCTCTGGGTAGTGCTGCCATTGGCTATTTTAAAGCATAAGCTATGCTGGGGCTACAAGTCTGTCTCCATATAATACTGTCAATATAAATCAGACTATTACTCCCCCAAGGGTTTTGTCACCTGCAAATGTCATGAGTAATGAGTGCATTTTTCCCAGGTCATTGTTGGAAATGCAAATCAAAGCAGAAGCAAAAATTAGCCTAAGTGGTGGTCTCTCACAAAGAATCCATTTAAAAATGTTTCCCTTTTTAGTAATGTTTTTAAACCTGTAATTTAATGAGTTTTGAAAACATTCAGTATTCATGACTTTCCTTTCATATGATTTAAATTGTGTGGTACCAAGTCAAATGCCTTATGAAAGCTGTAATTTGATGCTATTCTATTTGTCAACCAGATTTCCAAGTTAGCATGATAAGATTTTCCAGGTTTATTAGCATTAATTATATTATTTTCCTTTTTAATTTATATTAAATAAGTCTCATATCAACTGTTACATTATTTTATCAGGATCTCAGTCAGGCTGACAGATCTGTAATTACCTAGGTCATCACACTTATACATCAGTATGCCCTTTTACGTAGGAACTATGATTTGCTGTGTCTTCATATCAAAATCACCCAGTGCCTTAAATTATCCCAAACCCTTAGAATACATTTTGGCCAATGTACTAGAATGTTCTCCAGAACGTGAAGATCCAGTGATCTGCTCATAAAACTGTCTCTGCACAACCTAAACTTTGACATGGAGTTCTATGACACCTTATTATAAACCCTTTGACATGGAGTTCTATGGCACCTTATTATAAAGATACTATTTTGTTTTGCAGTGGGTTTGGTGCTTTTTAAAGTCAATTCAGAAGCTGTAGCAACAGCCATTAAAATGCAGGCCTTTTTACAAGGGTCTACCATTGCATGTCAGTCTTGCTGCTCTATCCCAAAATGTTGCTGTACACCTGTACATCAAATGGAAAAATCTGGTGTTTTTTGATACTGGGATTAAAATAAATACCTGATAATTGAGAGAGCTAGGCCTCTATTTGGAACCCCACAGTGATATTCCTTGTCTGTTTTCTGACCTGAGAAAAAGACTCGTACCTTCTCCTACAAAAGTATTTTTGGCTTTAGAACAATGATGGCCAGCATCCCATGCTTTGCACAGGGAGGAATAGAAAAGTACCATGACTGTACGATAGGAGTTATACACAGTTCCTCTTGACATATATCAAAGTCATTGTTGGTGGAATCCACTTGACTGTTTTCATCACTGTCTAACTTACGAGGCCTCACGCTGTTTTGCTCGAGAGTTCTCTAAGTAGTACAAGTACCTCTGCTGCAGGGACAGGAATTTCATGTTATGCACCACAGCAATATGTACTCTTTTTCAAAGAACAACAACAAAAAAAAAAATGCTGAAAAAGCCTCAGTTCTGTGCCCTGGTCAGCTTCAGGAAATTTTAACTTACACACTGCATCAAGCCATGAAGCAAATCAGCCAAACAGCTACGGAGTGTTTTAGGCGAAAGCCTGTCCCACTCTTGTGTCGAAGCTGGACCTGTGCAGCCAGGGAGGCACGGGGCCAGAAAGACAATGCATGACCTTAGCTCTAGACTCAGCTCTTGGGAAGATGTATGAATTTCATATAGGAAAATTTATACTGGTAAAGCTGGGTACAGAAAAGAGGAACAGCCTTGGAAATAGTGCCCTTTCTTGACTGAATTATGTAACTGCTCAGATACTGTCAAAATGGTTTTTGTCTGCCTTCTGGGTGTAAGATAATCTGTCCTTTCTTCTCTTCTTCTCCACCACCTTGAAACAGCCACTGCACACTCCCAAAGGGAAGCAATTACAGATTCTAACTCCCTGAATCTAAGAGACAATGAGGGCCTGAAAGCACTGAGAAAGACTTCACCAAGGGGCCATGGTAAAGGTCAGAATATTGACCACCTCCTTTTATCTTAAAAGGTACCTCCATTCAGAAGAGAGCTACGTAGCTGTGACCCTATTGATGCTTTCTGACAGGAATGCAATTGGAACAGGCAGACACATTGTCTGGATGAACAGAAGACATCTTCAAAGCTCACACACTCTTCATTTGCTCTATCTCCTCTATCTGATTTTCTGCTTTTATTAGGATGATTGGATTAGCCACCTTTTCTCTGTTTGACCAGATGCCCTTCTGAGGTGGGCACCTAAAATACAGGCACATCTGCTCACAAATGAAGCACTACTGGAGCCTTTCCATTATCTACCACATGGGAGCAGGACTAGGTTCGCTGTCAGTTTTGGGGAACATGAAATGGATAAAGAACCACGAATTATGCATAATAGAATTGCACCCTACTGGTTCCTTAAGACACACAAGATGTTTCAGTCCCATTGTTATCCAAACATGGCTTGTGGAGAAAATATTTCATACAGCCAGAGGCAGTTGTCTGGGTGCTGCAGGACTCACCCGATATTCCTGATACAGCACCATATCAACAATCTTCTATTAGGTGAGTTGTTGTTTCATGTTTCTGGCATCACATTACAATTTGTTTCACTAGCTGAGTCTACATGAAATGTCTTAAGAAATAAACTAAGTAAGGATTAGAGAACTATTAAAACCTGGTTGTTTTTTTCTATGCCTTCGTTTGATTATTTTTATTGCAGATAATGGAAGGAAAAAGAGTATTAAACCAGCGACCTAATCACAACCCTCACATAGCTTTGGTTTAGACCTAAACTCTTCCAAGCAGTAATACAATCTTTTAATAGTACACACAATTTAATGAGGGTCTTAAATAGTAGGAATTAACTTTTTATGAAAAGCTTGGCATGACAGAAGAGCCCATATATTTCTCCCAGGGACAACTGCGGTTTTTCTTCAGCCAATGTGTTTCCACCAGTTATTCCACCAAGTCTCCTCACCCACCCTGCTGCAACTCTGTGATGTGAGTCCTTCCAGCCCAAGCGATAACCTTTACGCAGCCACTGCAGGCCCGAGGGTGACGGGACATTTGGGTGCGTGCCGTCTCTGCTGGCGGGGTGCCCTGGCACACGGCTCCCACCGCACGCACCCGCCGGCAGCCCCGCGGTCCCGGCAGGGCAGGTTCACGCCGCAGCGGGACCAGCCCCCCTCGCACAGCCCTCCGGGCACTTTCTGCCCGGGCTGGAGACGGCGCGGCCGGTAGCTCACTGAGGTCCCGCGCCCCGCTCCCTACCTCCCCCCGCCGGCCGCTCCCTCCCGCCTCCCTCCCTGCCCCCGGGCCGCCCCCTTCCCTCGGGCCGCCTGTCCCCC
>VWYH01004656.1:219408-385251 GCA_013399365.1 Pampusana beccarii | reverse complement strand
CGCTGTGACCGCAGGGGAGCGCGGCTGCGGCAGCCCCCGCCCGCGACGTGGGGCACGGCGCTGCCGGCCGAGCGGAGGGGGCGGCGGCCCCGGCCCGGGGATTTCTCACCTTTGCCGAGTTGGGCCGGCCCCAGAACGCAGAAGAAAGTTCAGCGTGCAGGAAGTTTTGGGGCAGCTCGGGGAGTAACGCGGCAGCTGTGACTGCTATTTCGGGCGGTGTGGTTTTTGTTTGGGGTTTTTGTGTGTGTTTGTGTGTCTTTTTTTTTTTTTTTTCCCTGCATACAACTCCTCCAAATATAACAAGCAACCCGCAACAACAACAACCAAAAAGTCCGGGAAGGGGGAGAGAGCACGAGAGAGGGAACACCCTTGGTGGGGAGAGCCCGGTTTCTTTGCAGAGACACGGTCCCGTTCCCAGCGGATCCCAATGCAACTGCTCATCCTCCTCCTCCTCTACGCTGTCGTCTGTGCGAACTTTTGCAGCCGTCAGGGCACCACTGCCCCGGCCCAGGGCGGATCTATAAAAGCCTTGCGGTCCTCGAATATCAGGCGAGATGGTAAGTGTCCCTCTGTCTTCTTTATTCCCCAGGGCTGCATTTCCAGAGGAAGCTCCGATCCCGGAGCGCGCCCCGAGGGCGGCCGTCCCCACTTCCCCGGGAGCGGGGGCCGTGTCCCCAGTGGTCGGCGGGGTCAGCCGGGACGCGGGGCCCGGTCCCCGAAGGCCGGCGGGGGTCGGCCCGGGGTCGTGTGGCCAGGTGGCAGGAGGGAGGTGTGGGCTGAGGGGGCGGCTCTGCCCGGCGCCTGCTCCTCCGGGCGGTCCCGAACTACTTAGGGCAACTTGAAGGAGGTTTCCCGGGAGCCGGCGGTGCCCCCAGCGTCCCCTCGCAGCTGCGGGCGGCTCCCCGTCCCTGACGACGCGGGGTGCCCAGTGCCGGCTGCCGCGGGGGGTCCCGCCCGGCGCCCCTCGGCCCCCGCGGGCCCCGTCTCCTCTGTGTCCCGTTGATGTGCCGATGCCGGGGCTGGACGGGGGGACACGGTGGGTTTGGGCGGCTGCAGCCGGAGCGGGGCCGCTGCGATGCCCGCTCTGGGGTGTGTGTGGCGGGCGAGGGCGGCGGCCGTTGTGCCTCAGGGCGGGGCGCGGGCGGTGCCGCCGTCGCCTCAGGGCTGCTTGGCGGGAGCGCAGCTCCACTCCCGGCCCCCCTGCCGCCCCTCGCCACCTGCGGCTGCTGTCATGGCTCCGGGCGTGCCGTCCTCTGGTGGAGGGCCGCCTTGGTGGGCGGCTCAGGGCCCGGGTCTGGGTGTTTGCCCATTGCTGGACAGTGCCCGACGAGGACTGGCCTGGTCCCTTGTGCCAGCCGGACCGCTGGCAGGAGTAGGATGCTCAGTGATGATGAGCACCAAGGAGGGTGGCTGTGGGCTTTTGGACACTGCCTGCCTGATAGGAAGGGTGGTTTCAGTCTTTGTGTTTAACTCTGGCCTGTTTCCCTCTGCGAGCCACCGGCAGAGGATATTCTGGACAGTTGAGGTGCTGCCGAGGTTCTGCAGCACAGCTGCGTGGGACACAAGTGCCTCCACGGAGTGGTCAGACTGGCCATGTGCTGTGGCCTCGTGGTGAATGAATGTGGAGGCTGCATAAAAAGAGCGGCCATTGAAATTCACCTTTCCAATACACTTATTTGTACCTAATGGTGAAGAAAAAACAGGTTTTTCTGTTCGGGAGCGGCAATGAGCCTCTGGTTGGGAGCAGCCTGTTGTGTTCCAGCTTCATGTGGGAGGACCTGCTTTTGCATGTTGCAGTGTACCTTCTCGCAGAGGGAAATGCAAGATGTTCTCCCTGAAAATGAACAGAGTTAAGTTCAGTCTTTGAGTTAACATCTTCCAGTCGCCAGAATTTATATATTTTATAAACCCTTTTAAAAAACCCAGCCACTTGAGCCATTTCCAAGATTGTACTCTGTATTTGCCAGTGTTTATTTTTCAGCATGTATACAATGTGTGTAATGGGTATACAGTTGATTTAGGAAGATGGTTTTGTTTCAGCTTTGGAGCCATACTGAACTTAACTTTTGTATGCGTTTCCTAGTCACTGAAAGAAGGCATATAGAAGGTGAAGAGGCTTTTTCTTAGAACTGGGACAGCAAGTGTGGAAACAAGACAGAATTGCAGTTCCTTCTGTCTCAGAAGTCAAGTTTAATCTAATTAAAAATGAATGTGTTTTTAATAAAAGCATATATCCATTATTTCTGTTTCATCCTTTAAAACTATGGTGCATTTTATCAAGATTCATGACTTGTAAACCTGCCATCTTAACCTTCGTAGAATAACTGAGACTGTCTCTGAACTGAGCTAAGCAAGCTTCCTTCCAAGCCAAACTCCAAACAAGATTTTTCATGAAAAACTGCAGCAATTTGCTAAGAAAACTTCAAAATGTGTTTTAGTCTGATCTTCTATGTTAGTGAAGTTACCAGTGACGTTAGTGAAGTCAGTGAAGAGTTAGTGAAGAAACCAGGTAGTGAGTTAGTGAAGAAACCAGTGAAGCCTAATGTAAATAAAGTTTTCAGCTTACTGGCAGTATGACTGGTGTTTTACTCTGCAGAAGAAGCCTTCCCAGAGTGATGAAGAGAACAAGCCTATGTGAAATGATCAATTAATTGTTCTTTTCCTAGTTGCGATAATTTAACATTGTGATTAAGCTTAAAATTATCTTGTACAACTTGTAGTGGCTGAACTTTCTGGGTGCCAGGGTGGACTGGTACTGGGGATGTTTGAAAACACCAGATCTGTATGAAATTACCTGCTACCTTTGACTCTTCCTGGGCCATATGCTGGTATAGCCTGCAGCCATAGCAAAACACACACACACCGAAGTCAGACACCTCTGCAGTTCTTTAGCAGATGTTATCCATGTACTGAGGAGGTAACACGCCTTTAGGAAGACCACATGTGGACCCCCAGCGTGCTACAGCCTTGCCCCCTCCTACTGCTTGGGAATCTTCTTGCTTTTTCTCTGCAAAGGATGGTATGTTCTGGTATGGCCAGTGGAGCTGGGCATCAGGCCACAATATCTAAAGCAGATCAGCTGCTGTTCGGCCCGATTTTACTCAAATGAACCAAACTGTTGCTTGAGTTTGTTGACTAAAGGTCTATATTTGTGCAGCCGAAGGTTATGAGGAACATTCCAAATGTTGCATGCATGTGATGAGCTCACAAGCAAAGTGTTTAGACCATAATTGGCTGTTGGCCACTGAAAGTATTTCTATCTTTTATGATTTTCAGTGGTGCTTGTGTCTTGTTTTGGTCTGAAGCACTGATATGGAATAGCATTAAAGACATGTGGGTTGCATTGCTAAGTGAGGCAGACAATGTTTTTTGCTTTGTAAATATTTGAAGACATGACAATATGGAATAAGATCTAAGATCACACAATACAGTGGGGGGAATATGTTCCAACAAGCTCTCTCAAAACACACAGCAGGGATCAAAACTAATTTATGTCCTGAGTTGATGATCATGGTTATTACGTTGTGGAATTAAGAGAGATACTGAAGAGGAAGCAAGGTCTGTTCAGCTCTTAAAAAAAATGTTATGTCTTGGCAAGTCCAAGACCACCTGCACTTTTTATTAAAAAAGAAAACAATCCTTTGGATTCCAGTTGTCTGTTACCTCCAAGCAGGATAAACTAGCGATACTGCATACACAGAACTTGGAGTCTTCGTCTTGCTTTTGGCCAAAACAAACCTTTGCACTATGCACGATTCCAGATTGTCTTTCTGCTTTTAGGCTAAAAGAGGTTGGCCTATTTGTAATTGCTCTTACTTGAGATTGAGGTTGCTCTGGGAAGAAATCTATAGATGAAGGGCAGCACATACAAAAAAAGTGCTATTTAATGACTACCAAACCTAACCAGGCTGTACTTCCTGCTGAAGATATTAAGAATATAAATAACCTGCTTACAAGACATCCGCCTGTCCTAGTGGAAGGACGGGCATTGATGACTCAGCTGTCCAGTGTAGCACTAATCAATGTTTCAAGTGTCCTGGGGATGCTATCCACATTTATAGCACATGTAGTGGTATTTATTTAAGGTGTTTATTAATGCCATTAGCTGTTAAGTCCTTGGAAGTTAGTCAGAATAACACACAGGGGGCTTCCAGATGCTTCTGTTGTTCTCTTTGCCTCAGTTTTTGCAGTATGCAGGTAATGCTGCCTGATTACAGAAGTCTGATAGTTTGTTTCTGCTATTTTGGTTGTTTATGTGCACTTGGAGATGAAAAGTGGACATGAAGAGTGCTAAGTAATATTGTTTACTGTGTGGTGTTTAACTGAAACATCAGTTGCTCATTCTTATCTGTTATTGAACAAACATCTGTATGAATGCTCAGTCTAGGAAAGTATGCCTAGTCTGTATACTCAGACTAAGCATCACTATACATATTTTAAACTTTAAAATCCAAGGTTTGAAGAAAAGGCAGAACAGAACAGGCAGTGTAGTGTCAAATCATTTCAGTGTGTAAACAACTGAAAGCCATGGAATCAGTATCTTCTGATGTGGGTTTGAAAATGTAACATCAGAGGACTTGAGATAAGATTCTAGACTCTTGTAATTTTCATTCTGAATCCAGAAAATAAGAAATTTCCAGTCTTTGGCTTGCTTGTGCAGCACCAAAGTACAAAGAAAAACTGTATTTCACCATTCTGGTGACAGCGACTTTTGGCTCTTTGATGGCCTGTCCAAAGGCACGTGTACCATTTATCCTCCCCTTCTTGTGTTGGCCTATGTCTAAGTGCAGGGAAAAGCTTTTGATGATCTGGGCAATATTCTGTCACCAAGTAGGTCTTAACTGTCTGCTCCTGGGAAAAGACATAACTGTTTTTTTTCATACTGCTTTGAAATGGCTCTTGTATTACTAGTGGTATAGTAACTTCGGTTTTGGAATGAACTTATTATTTTATAATAGACTTGTATACACTTTTAAAGGACTTTGGTAACGTAAAATTGTGTCAACTGGAAAATAGCTAAAATACATTTGGTGTTACAAACTTTATTTTCCTGATTGTTTTTGTAGGTTTTGCTAACAAAAAAAAAATTTTAAAAAATGATGTGTATTTCAGGCTTCATCAGATTAAAGAAAACCCATCTTAGTAATTTGCCTGTAGTAATGCACTTTGGTCTACAATTGTTTAACTTTGATGATGTCTCTTATCTGTATAATTAACTGTTTGGACTGAAGTATCAAAGGATATTGCATGAGAATTCCAATCCTGACTCAGCAGCAAGCAGCATGGAGGAATTCTCCAAAGGAGCTTTGAAACATGTTTTAGCAGGCAGATGTGTATCATATAGTGGAAGTCACTTCACTTATTAACTCTCCAGCCAGTCTCTCAACAACATCTTGTTTCTTTTTAAAAAAATGTATTTGTGTGTAACTTAGGCCAGCTAATTCTTAAAAGGTTTGCAGATAAAACCTGATAATGTTATTGCTTTGATTCTTAGAAACTGAACGCTGCTGAAAATTCTAAAATACTGTGTTTTTTTTCATTGTGATGAGAGGCTGTGTTTTATAAAACACCTGGGAACAGGCATAGATCGGAAGTTCACAGAGTCAGAATACTAAAAAAAAAAACAACCCCAAGTTTTAATATAACTTTTTGAAGTCCTAGTTGAACACTGAACAGTTAGACAAATATTTGAGCCTAACTTTTCAAGGTAGTTCAAATCTTCTTTACATGATGTTGTTAGCTATGTAATTTATGGAATTTGGGTTGAAAGCAAAAGATATGTTTAAAAATGTTTGTTGTTTTTCCATGTTGCAAGTGGAAGTTCTGAAAGTAATTTACATGTTATGCAATTTTTAATCAAGTAAAAAGGCACTTATAGGGAAAAGGATTATTGAAGGCAGAAATTCTTTCAACAAAATAATATAAAAATTCGCTACATTGCGTTTCTGGCACTCCTTTAGATTGTGTGTAAATATTGTATAAAAGGAAAAGATCTGCAAACTGTGTGCTATTTATACAACAAGAAACTCCTTTGGGGAACAGTAAATTAGAAGGACAGGGAATGGCTTTCATTTCATACCTCTACTAGTAATATGGATACAAAAGGTGCAACAAAAATGTGTATGTTTTATGCTCCAATCTTTTCATATGGATAGTCTTATATTAAAATATATCTACAGTAAATTACAAATGGATCTCTTTAACAGCAAATAAAATATCTTACAGGACTGGCTCTGAGCACAGGAAAAGTAGGCAGCTGCCTACGATATCAGAGTCAAAAAGGCTTCAAAATGTTCAGCTCCTTGTTGCCTCCAGAGCAATAATGATGACCTCCAGAGGTCCCTTTCAACTTCAGTCATTCTATAATGGCATCTACTGCAACTGACAGGTGGGTGGTGGTGGGTGTTGGTTGATGAAAAACTGAATATGACCCAGAAATGCGCACTTGCAGCCCAGAAAGCCAACTATATCCTGGGTTGCATCAAAAAAGTCGTGATGAGCAGGTCAAGGGACGTGATTCTGCTCCTCTACTCTGCTCTGGTGAGACCCCACCTGCAGTACTGAGTCCAGCTCTGGGGCACCCAACACAAGAAGGCCATGGACCTGTTGGAGCAAGTCCAGAGGAGGCCACCAAGATGATCAGAAGGCTGGAGTGCCTCTCCTATGAGGACAGGCTGAGAGAATTGGGATTGTTCACCTGGGACAAGAGAAGGCTCAGGGGAGACCTTATAGCAGCTGTCCAGTACCTAAAGGGGACTCACAGAAAAGCTGGGGAGGGACTTTCTTCATGGTCATGTAGGGATAGGAAAAGGAATAATAGCTTTAAACTGAAAGGGGGTAGTTTTAGCTTAGATATAAGGAAGAAATTCTTCACCACGAGGGTGATGAGGCACTGGAACAGGCTGCCCAGAGGAGCTGTGGATGCCCCATCCCTGGAAGTGTTCAGGGCCAGGCTGGATGGGGCTTTGAGCAACCTGGTCTAGTGCAAGGTGTCCCTGCCCATGGCAGGGCAGTTGGAACTAGATGGTCTTTAAGGTCCCTTCCAACCCAAACTATTCTATGAATACATCCTTCCTCAGAAGCAGTGGTCACCTTCCCCATCTGCACGGTACCCCTCTCTCTCTTTCTCACTCTTACCGTTTTCTCTGTTTGCAGCAGTACCAGGAACATGAAGTCTGGCTGTCCCACAGCTCTGGGCCCAGCTGTGTTCCTTCTCCTTGCTCTCCTCTTCCATTCCTTGTCTAGCAATGGTCAGTTTTGACCAAGCAGCTGAGAAACCTTGAGTTAGCTGTCAATGTTCATAGCATGTTCCCAACCCAAGAGAAGGGCTGTCTGCCCCCGTCTTCTCTGGCTTTTCTGGACCTGCAGGGATTTGACACTGNTGCCCCCGTCTTCTCTGGCTTTTCAGGGATTTGACACTAGGATATTAAATTAATCCTAAGAAATACCATGAAGGCTCTGTGTTGGTATTGTCTGAATGTGCCCACTAATGCAGGAAAAATCAGTAGTACTCATTTTAATTAGTTGATTTAAGCAGTATTCAATAATTGCTTCCACAAATAAGGCTGATTACATTATACCACATTTTGGATAATTGAGACCAGTTGTATCACTACTTCTGTTGAGGATCTCTTGGCTAAAATACTGGATTGTGTTAGGTTACTTGACAGTTTGTTTGAAATCAATTTCCTGTTGACAAAGCTAAGGAAATGTCCTGTTTACAGTGTCAAACTGGCTAGATACTCTTTTGGGGATTTGGGTTTGGCTCTAATATTTTTGGTAGTGAATAAATCCTACATGATCTCAAGCTTCCTATTGTACTTGAGTAATCTTCAGTTTCATGCTTCCTTTTTGATCTGTGTCCCATGCTGTGAAGGCCAACATCCCGTACTCCTGCTTTGGCAGTCAGAGCTCTGCAAACTTGGAGATGGTGTGGGAGGACACACTTTTACCTTCTGTACAAACTTCCCGCCAATGTATTTTAGCCCTGCTGTGCATTGGGACTTGATGATGTGAGACTCTGTAAAAATATTTGTTAAACACCAGGTCCATGAAAAACTTGAAAAGTAGCCATCTTGACCTTCGTTTCACTGAAATCAATGTCATAACTTCCATCAGCTGTTACTGCAGCAGGGTCTGGCTCACAGTTTACATTAATTAGTACGTGATTAAAAAAATGCTTAGGAATCCAGTGATGAGTTTCTTATAGAATCATAGAATCATTTAGGTTGTAAAAGACCCTTAAAATTCTGGAGTCCAACTGCAGAAAAAAAAAAAAAGGATGATGACTTAACCACTTCCCTGGGCAGCCTGTTCCAATGCCTGACAACCCTTTCCATGAAGAAATTTTTCCTAATACCCAATGCAAACCTCCCCTGGTCCAACTTGAGGCCATTTCCTCTCATCACTTGCTACCTGGGAGAAGAGACCAACGCCCTCCACACTACAACCTCCTTTCAGGTAGTTGTAGACAGCAATAAGGTCTCCCCTCAGCCTCCTTTTCTCCAGGCTGAACAGCCCCAGCTCCCTCAGCCACTCCTCATCAGACTTGTGCTCCAGACCCCTCACCAGCTTCATCACCCTTCTCTGAACTCGCTCCAGCACCCCAATGTCTTTCTTATGATGAGGGTCTTATGTAGGTATCCTTTACAACATTCACAGTTAAGATACTCAATCAGTGTCCATGAAGTGAAAACATACCAAATCCTTTGCACTGACAGAGATGGAAGGGTAACTGATGTAGTTACAGATTGTGTAGCAAAAGTACAGAACAAAACCTCGTGGGTTCAATGTGTCCAGTTGCTTTTTCTCCCATACTGACAATCTTACGTGTCAGCCACAGGATATCCTACGAGAGGACTTCAGCTGTAGTAAATTTCTAAGCAAGAGCTTAAGGAAACCTGTCAATATTTTTCCGTGTCTTGCATTGTTCTGATTGTTTTTTAAAGAGGCTCCAAGTGTAATAGGCGTGGGGTTTTGTTATTGTTTCTTCTTGGATCAGTTGCAGAAGATTTTTCTCATAGTTGAATGTATTTCTAATCTGATGTGACTCACAATAAAAGCGGATTGAGGATAAAGCAAAGTCCCAGACTGGTTAGAAAAGGAATAAAAATAGGTATATAGAATTTTGATTACCAGAAGTACTGTGGAATTTGGAAACCCTTTATATACCATTGTGCCCTCAATTTTTCAACCAGGATTTTGCTTGAAAAATAAATCCTTTGCTTTAGCAAACCAGTGGCAGTCATGTTGCATGAAAACAGCAAGTAAGTGGTAATAATGTCTTTAGATTCTCTGTGGAAATGGACCAACACAGCTTCTTAATCACAATGTCTCAGCAGGGATAAACACTGATAGTAATGATTTCACTAACACATCCAGACGTCGGTATAAGGGTTTAAGACCTCATGACAGAAGCCTACAGAGAAATCGTTGCTTTTAAACTGATGGAAAGCCCCAAAGTTACGGTACTGTTTCTTTTCCTGGATGAGGCTGTAGACCTGTTCCCTTGCTGCTGTAAGTCTCCTTCTCGTTGCTGTCTGAGGTTGCTCAATGTTTGGAAGTCAGCACAGGGCGATGCTGGTTACCTCCATTGCTGTCTGTGTGACCTGGGGATCCCAAACCCCCGTCCACACAGCTATCACTGCTGTTTTGGTAGCATGGCTGTGTAGGTGTGAGAAGGCAAAAGATGTTCCTTGATCCTTCTGTTCTCTTAATGACAGAGAACAGTTGTCTCCCTGGATAGGTTAGTTTTAACTTTTGTTCGTAATTAACAGTTGTCACCGTGAACAACTTAGTGACATGGCATGCATTTCTCACCAATTCCCATCATTCATTAGATCCTGGAAAGCGGAAGCCAAAGTTAAACTCTTCTTCTAAGCAAGAGATAAAGTTCTTGCATCATACAGTAGTGGTCTGGCTGCCCTAGTATATAGGGAAACTCCTTTTACATAATTAGCATGTGAAAACATATGAACTTCCAAAGTCCTCTGATGGTGCACACCACGTTTACTGCACATACACTCAGAGTGGCTTGAGTGGTGCCTCTGAGAAATGGGCACAGTGACGACCCTACCCTTGCAGCATCTTTGGGTGATGCCAGGGCACCTTCAGTCTGTCCTTGGACCTGCACGGCAGAGCCAGATTTTGATGTTACAGCCCCATCTCCATACAGACTGCCTGCCTCCTAACAAACTTCAAGACACGAGTAATTCCCTTGGCCACATGACAACATGGAAACAAGTACCACTCCAGAAAAGAAACTTATTTTTACCACAGAGGAACCTCATGCCATACTCTAGTGCACATCTGAGGACCAATCCTGGACCCATGTTGTTTCCATGCTGGCAAGCAGGGGAGGATGAGAAGTGGAACAGCATAGCTGTTCAGCCTTCTCTTTCCCCAGTCCCCTAACTGATCACAGCACACGCAGTAGGCCTTCACTGGGCAGAGTTCATGCATTTGATGACATTTTTCTGCGGGCAGTAACACTGCGTGGTCATACTCTGTGCTTCACTGTAGGGGTTGAGCCCTGGCATCTTGGAGAGGCAGAAGTGATACCCACAGCAGTCACTACCTGTGGGCAAAGACCGGAGATCCGTGCAGGGGTGCAGCCATCCTTAGAATGCTGTGGCCTTGCTGCCTGTGCTGTCCCACCTCCTCTCCACTTTCATGCTCAGAATTGCCACCATTTTTGCAGCTATGAGGTAAAATATCACGGCACATGGGTAGCCGGTTTTGAGGAACAGAGAATCATATAAAACAAGTGTGTTGTCATGTATAAAAATCAAATATCTTGGCTCTCACATGCTTGCCTGTACGTAACTCCCATGGCATGGGAGTTAAATAGCAGTGTCCCCCCCAAAGAAACGCCAGAGCAGACCAGGGAAAGCTATTATCCTAGTTTTGTTTCTTTGCACGTTCCTTGTGTTTGGTTTCATCTAGAGCATAAGGAAATAGGGGAAGGCTATGAAGAAGACATCATCATGATTTGGCATGTAATTTCAATTTATTTTTTGTAAGAATGACTTTAAAGGCTTTTTTATCAATGTGCAGGATATTTTTCTAGGCTTTTAGGTGCTGCCTTTACTTTTTGTACAAAGACCTTGTCTCAGGATTTCTCTCTGCAGCCTTACAACAACAACGCCATTTCCTAATGCTACTGCTATTTTTTGTGCCATCTCTTCCAAGACCTAAGTCAAGCCTTATTGGGTAGATTGCTTTTCAGCTTACCTCAGGCAAGTCACTAGTCAAAATATTGACTAAGGAAAAAAAAGTGTCACCTGTTTTTATTACCAGAAGAGAGACAGAATGTATTTCTGTACATGCTTTTGTTATGAAGTGATTACAAATATAAGTACACAACACTGTAATTTTGACAATGTATTTCTAGCACTTCATTTTCAAAAAGGCCGTCAAAGATGATTGGGCAAACAAGAGCAGAAATACCCAGAGCTGCCTTGTTTCTTTGTAGAGATGGTAGCTAGCCTGGTCACTTAATGCAGCTTCTGCTTTTCTTTGGTTCACGTGGGTAGGAGACATCAAATTCCTTTGCTTATTTATTATAAATCAATATTGTCTTTTTTAATTTAAATTTTACATTTATTTATCTAAAGCAAAGCCTACACTTAAGAGACAAACCGTCACGAACCTCATAGTATTATCATTACTTTGCTGGCTTGATGCTTTTGCCAGTTTAGAATTTCTTAAAATTACCAGATAAAACAGATGCTCTGATGCCAGCACGTGGGTCCAGGCAGTTCTGTAAATTGGTTTTGACAGAGGTTCCTACCTGTGCAGCAGTGGCTGGCACAGCTTTTCAGAGAGCATGAGTGGACCTGCTGAAAGAGCTGACTCGAAGAATCTCAAGGAGCTCCCATTAGGGACTTCGCTGAACTTCTGTAAGAAACCTACTTGCCACATCCCAGTTACACAGTGCTTGCTTATGGTGGTTACTAGTAGAGTTCATACTTGTAATGGTTGCTGAATGATTTCACATGGACTATCCATTTTTTTTTCCTGCATATATATAACAGTTCTGTTAAGAAGTTGATAAATTTTGACTTTTTGATGCTGACATCTGAGGCCCAGAAAAACAAAATTGAGAACAGACTGACAGTACTGGAAGCTGAAGATTTGTAGTGCCTGTCAAATCTCTGCATTTACTATACTTAAAACAAAGCAGTGTCCTCATAAATGTCTTGCCAAATGTTTGCTCTTATAATAATGCAAATGAAAGCATTATTAAAAAAAAAAGGAAGAAAAAGAGATTTCAGCAATAGAGACATTTTCATTTCCATTCTTGGCATGACCAAAAAAAAAAAAATCCAGATGACTAATCATGTGTGATTACGATGAAATGGAACAAAGAAAACAGAAGAACTAACAGTGTTATCTTTGTTAGATTTGTTGTAGGGCCAGAGGTGGCAGGACTAAAGAGTAAGATTGTGCAAGTTGAACGTGTGTTACCAGCTGTGTGCTAAGTGTCAGAGAGAGGATGGGGAAGGAGCTGCAGCCCTGCCTCGGTTTCCCACTTGATGTTATCCTCAGTGTACACAGTAAAATGAAAGGGTCTTGTTGTAAATACTGACTAAGGTGGAGAGGTAGAAGAAGTCGGATAGCGTGTTAAGACTACTCCCAGCTCTCTGCTAAGTAGTTGCTCCATGTCTTCCTGATGAAGATGGAAGGGCATCCCCTGTTTCAGTGTGTGCTGGACGGGGCTCCCCTCTGCCTCCTCCCCTCTGCCCCCAGAACTGAAGCCACAGATTAGCACTTTGCCAGCAAATAGTCTGATAGATTGCCAAATGTGACTTTTTGCAGTTGCTTCATGTGGTACTGAAGCTTTTGCTAAGGGAACAGGTGATGTGTTTGGTCTTCATATTCCTTGCTGAGCTGTATGGGAGACCCAGTGCACTGCTCCAGCAGGGGGATTGGACTAGATGGTCTTTTGAGGTCCCTTCCAATCCCTAACATTCTGTGATTCTGTATGAACCGTGCACCTCACATGAGGCACATAAATCTTTTGTGTCATTTTTGGTCCATGCATGCCATTTTCACTTCCCGCAGAAGATCGACAGTGAGTGTAGTTCTTGTCCTCACCTTAATGCCAAGACTGGGAATAATGCAGTTTTAAATATTGTGTGATTGTGCTCAATTTGTACAAAAGCAATTTCCTGTAATTGTGACCTTATTAAGGTTACGTGATTTTGGCTGCTGTTCACCTCTTACTAATGACTGGTAAATAAAATGCTAATTTATTTTACAGCTTTTGTGTTGCAAAAGGTCAGGTGCTCAGATGACTTAATTAGCACCTAATTTCCACACTACATTGAATAGTTGCTCTAATCTGATAATTTTTAGACATCTTTGCTGAGAGGAATCAAACTGTAATGAAGCTGTTAGTGCCACTATGGTTTGAGTGACATGCATGTTTCAAATATTAACTGGTATTCTTACATTCATACTCTATGGATCTATATTTGACTTTTAGTAGAGAAGAAGAATAGAACTGGTTAAACTATGTATGAAACAACGATGGCTTTTCTCCATTGTGGCTGGTAGAAGAGAAAGGAATATTACAGAAAACACGAAAGGCAGCATCTTCACGTGTGTTTTCCTCTAGATCTGGTAGCTGTAGCCCATACTGTATACAAATAAATATGCTAGAGGAATCTTGAGACAAAACAGTTTCTAGCATAGTGTATTGTAAATCTGTCAGGATCACTCAGTCAACATAGAGCAGCAGCTGACACCATCTAGTTTTAAATGTGTAAATTATGAGTTATTCTTTTATGAGCTGTATTATCCTCTAGTGGTTCATGTTTCTCCCTGTGATTATTCTGGAAAATTCTACACTCAAATGTAATGAATACACCTGAGATATCTTTGGTTGTTCTCCCCTTGAAGAAATCCTCTGCTGCAGAGGTGGTTCAGGCTTGCATTCCTGCTGCCGCATCAGTGGGGGTGTTAAGTGAATGTCTTAGCACTTCTTTGGAGAGGTATCTGGTTTCTAGTGCTCTCAGAGATCTAGTTTTGAGACCGCAACTGTATTCTGTAACCTTCTCCCTAGCCCTGTTTTTCTAAGAGAGAAATAGTGTCTCCTGATCTGTGTGATTCTGTACATGCCTCTGTGTTTAGCAGCTGGTCTGTCTATGGAGAGGCAATCAAGTGCCATGCAGTATTCCTTGATTCTAGCATAAATATTCTGTGTTTCCTTAGAACATTTTAAAAATAAGGTGGAGCTTCTATGCTGTAACATTTGTTTCATTCCTTTGTCTTTTCTTGCCAGAATAATTTCAGAATAATCTTTTTCTATTTGCCTCTGTTTTGAAAAGAATCCCTGCTATGGACCAAATGTCGTCATTAGCCGGTGAGAAGGTTTCTATGTCACTTATACATAGGACTTCTCTACAATAAGTGCAAAGTGTTATTTAGTTCCCTGGTAGTATTAATGGGATCTATGCTGATGCTCATCTCTGAATATCTGGGATCTTACTCCAAATTCAGGTGCCCCAATTATAAAGTTTTGTTTATAGGCCCTACAACCTTCTACATAAACTCTATACAAGACTTTTTATTGTTCTGCTAGACATAGAAAAGCAGGTCATGCTTTTTTGCTTCTACAGTTTTGGAGCTGTCTGGACATAAAGCTTTTATACTACGGTAATAAATTTGTTGTTCTCAGCTACAATCATGCTTAAGATTTCAATGAAAATCTTTGTAATCTGATGTTCTGAAGAACTGATGTCATATGATCTTGGTGTGAAGGTCTGTTTACTATTTGTATTGTTTACATCTGTTGCATTGAAAACAATGCTGATGGAGCTGCTATGCTCTGGAGACTAGTCTGCACAAATCTTCATAAAATCTGCACATTTTTCTTTATGATTAGTCTTTGAGGGAGTTTTTTCTTAAATATGGGGCTCGATTATGTAATCAAAAATACATGTTTTCTAGTTTGGAAAAGAAACCCATTTGAAATCATGACAGCTTATTTGATGATGTCAGCTCAAGTTTTGCAACCATATCATAGTAGGATGTAGTTCATTAAATACCTGTATTTTCTGTGTTTACAGTGGATTGAATGCTAGTGTTGGTATTTTTTTCAAAATCTGAGGCTTCAATTGCTGCTGTATAGAAATTACACTTTCATTATTCTTGGTTTCAATTTGTCTTGCAAATGTAGAGTGAAAATTCTTTTTACATTTTGTTTAGTTTACTCAAATTGAGAAATCAGTTTGGGCTTACAGAAACTCACAAAACAAACAGAGTGATTCATTTTCTCTTTCCGTCCATAAGTAAAAAACAACTACAAGTGTATGAAGCCTGCACTGCAGAGAAAACCTCTAAAATACAAATAGTAACATACCTGCACAGATGATTTTTAAAATATTTAAATTGTTGTTTCATTTCATTTTGCGGCCCATGAATCATTTCAGAAATGTGGCCACTATTGTGTGAAGAGGAGCAATGGGAGTTAATTAATAGGCAGTATTTCATTTATTTATCGAGTCAGACTTCAATGCAAAGCATGTTATGGTACTTCTTTTTCTGATGCTTTCAACACAATTAGAGTAATTTTATTTAACTAAGAGCTATTTAAAATGCTGGGATATGCACATTTTAATTGAATTCTGATTTCTATCCAAATGCAGCTTGATGCAAATCACAGTCAAAACAATAATTTTCATTATTATGAATATGTTCTCTGACATCTTAAAAAATCATGAAATTCAGGATGTGCAATAAATCTATGGTGAGGCAAAATATATTTAAAATATTACTAGAAGGAGCTCATCTTCCTAGGGAGCAGAAAGTATTACCAGATTTTGTGCTAAGTTATATTTAATTGCAGACAAATATGTCCTTAATGGTTGTGTCTTTAAATATTCTTTTAAAACAAACAAGACTGAAGAGTAAAAATGAAAACTCAGATTAAAATTAAAGATATAAAGCTAGGTTTCATACTAGTAGCTTAAAATCACAGTTGAAATCTCAGATGTGAATCAGTCTGTGTTCCCAACTCCACAGTAGATCTGAAAACATGAATTCAGTCACTTTATCTCAGGTCCTGGCTACAGGCCTTTGAAAAGTGTGTGTATGTACATACACTTTTGTGTGTATTTTCTGTATGTATGTGTGTGTTTGCCTTATGTTGAAGGGATTCTTACACATTCAGATTGTCTGCCTTACTGTAGGTTTAAATGAGGCAGAAATGTAACTGACAGAGAAAAAAATTCATTTTACCAAACAGTGGTGGTTTGAAAAATGGGGCATCGTGTTAAAGCTTCCCTTATAATTGAGTGGGAGAGAAAGGCACCTGCAGAGAACTGTTCATCCCGTTTGTTTTAGATGTTCATCTTCAGGTGGGTTGAATTATCTTCTATGTGTGCTGCCTTTTTGCACTCAATAGAGCAAGTCTAGGGCAAGTAGGTCAGTAGGACAGCAAACTCAGAGCAGTACCTAAAAATATTCCAGTTTTTATCACTCTGTGAGAAATGTGAGTTAGGTTTTCTAGATCTCTTCAAAATGCTGCATCTTGAGGATAAGATTAAAGATTTCTTTAGAGTGATGAACAATGGCATTATACTAGTTATTTCTCAATAGCAAGTGATATCAATATATCACTGTTGGAGTGTGGACTTCAAGGATAACATTCACTACCACTGCTTTTGGGATAAAATTTGAAGGGTTGACACGACTTGTTGGAAGAAGAGCAGGTTTAGGCTTAGGTTTGGCTTCCTTTTTTTGTGTTTTTTTTTTTTTTCAGGATCACAGGTGGACCAACATATATTTGCACAAGATCTTGTGTTAGCAGTTTTTTACATGTACAGATGTCAACTGAGATAGATATCACCCTTGCCAGCTGTTTTGGACCTCATAATGACACTGGGCTCTGACTCAGAATTAATTTGCCAGAGGTTTCTGGCAGGGTCTGAAATCACTGCTGGTAAGGAAGTGGCTCTCAGCGATGCTTGGTTGAGGGTCCACAGTTGTCAAAGTTGAGCCAGAGGTTGCTGCAGAGTTGTAAGTACTGGGGGGAAAATGGGTTGGTCAAATGCTGACTCTCAAACTGCAAAGAACATAATTAATCTTGCGGTGGCGTTCCTAGGAAGGCACCTTTGGGTGTGGGTTAGCTGTGTGAACACGTAGGTGCAAACATAAGTATGTGCTTTTTGAGCCCATTATCTCTCTACCTTCTCAATCTTTGCTGTTGTGTTTGTTTTGCTGCTCAGCTGAAGTCTCTTTCCCTTTTCTCTCTCTACCCTCAGACCTGTGCCTGCAGATCTCCTCCCTGGACATGCAGCTGTAGCACATGTAGTTATGGACCTGTACATGTACATGTGTTCCTGCACCTCTGACTGGGAATGGGAGATATTTGGTGGCTGTCTACCTCTCATATATTGTAAGATAGTGTTTTCCCTTCTTGATCAGCAGATGTAAAAGCCAAAAAAAGAAAAATCCCATACGTATTTAGAATTTGTTTGGTCATGTTTTTTCTTGCTTAAAATAAACCTATCTAAATGTTTAAATCTTACTGTGTTGAGATCTAAACTTTATTTAGTATATTGAATTCAAATAAAATGTAATTCTTTGGACAGCAGAAGTAATGCAACCTGATCTCTTAAGGCTTTGTGCTTCATTGGTAGGCTGTGCTGTGAAATGTGAGCTGCATTTGAAACTTTTCCCGGTGTTAAGGCGTAATGTTTTCCCTCTGGATTGCCTGCTGACTGGTGAGGATGAGGCTCATGCTATTTCCCTGCTCCCAGGGAGGCATTAATACAGTCTCTCTTCTTTGCTTTCTCTTCCCATCCTCAGAAAACTAACAGAACTGAAATACCTTTGAGGCTTTTATCCTCAATTTAGCCAACAGGTTCAATAGTTATTAGGGAAACTCACAAATGGGAGTATAGGCATAGAGCAAATTCACACTAGTGATGTTATTGAATGCTAAAGTATTAAAAAATAGATTTTGTGTATACCTAGAAGTCTCTTTATGGAATCACTACAACATGAAATCAGGCGTCAGCATTGCCTGAGCTCTCATCCCACTGGAGTGTGGGATAAAACTAGCAGTGCCTTCAATGGGAATAGAGTATTTAGAATTTTCAGAAATCCCCATCCAGATATATATATATTTCTTAGAGAGTTACGAGTATTTCAGATAGTAGAATTTAAACACATGAAAGAAGAAAGGCAGAGTCATAGGAAGTAGAGAATTCCCACCTAAAAATAGACATTTTATAGATTACAGAATAGATGGGAGAAGTAGAGAGGTAAATCACATTTTGTATATTAGACTGAGATTTATATCTTGATGGGAACACCATGAGTCTCTAAGGTTTGTTCAGTGTTGTGCAATGGCTCTGAATCCAAAACAATTGCAAGTAGAAACTGAGTATTTTCTGGACACCTGAATACTGTTTCTGGTTCACACATACTGCATTTACAACACAAAATATCATAGCTCAGCATGTCCCATTTATTTCTTTTCAAGAAAAAAAATCCCATTCTTATTCAGCCCTTTACATTATTTCTTTTCAGCTACTGGTGTTTAAAAAAGTATTTGCAATCTTGGACTTTTGTCCTCACAAATAACTTGTAGTTTAAAAAGTATTATTATTAATCAGTTGTCTTTTCAAAGTTACGCTTGAAGAGCTTGAGATTTGATACACCAAATCTGAGGAAATACAGGCACATCTGGTGGGGACTTGAAGTCTTGCTTCTTTGTCTTACAGCTGTGAAGCATCTTTTATTTGGTTAAACAAACTGCACAAAAGAGAGATGCAAGAGCTAGTGAATACAAATACAGAAGTGAGAGGATATATAAATAACATAGTACAGAAAAGCCAAGACGAGATTCTTTCTTTCACCCTCTTTGGGAATAGATGATGGAACCCAATTTAGCTGAAAAACTGTTTCTGCAGAGGTGTTGTAAGGATTTATTTACACAATAAATTCACTTGCGAAAGTTCAAGTGGTAGAAGGCCTGATTCAGAATACTTCAAAAGGGTATTTGATTGCATCTCATGTGAGACAAATGGTTTAATAAGTTTTGAGCAATGCTAAGACACTTCTGGATTTGACCATATGCCCTGGAAGATAATTACATTGCTACCATTGTTTCCAATGTGCAGAACTTGGCCCTGAATGAAACAGAATATAAACTATCATTAAATTAATGGCATGTTTCTAGAGCTATGAATCCAAATAGAATTTTTAAAAAATCTATAATCAAAAAGATGTTTTCTTTTGTTAGCTAATACTACAAAATTGCTTATGCCTATTGTAGTTGTAAGTCGCCCTCTGAAGAACTTGGCACAAGTACTTTCAGAAGAAAGATGTCAGACTGAATGACTGATTTGACCTATTCCAGCAGTTCCTACCAAGACATACAAAACCCAATCACAACAATTCCTTCTTGGCTCTTATTATTGAACTTAGATTAAACAGAAAAACAATGGCAGATGTGTAGAATGTGTTGGAGATAATGATTTGGACAAGCAGTGGCTGTTTCTCCTCTCTTCTGATTGTTATCTGTTGGCACACTGAAAAAACTCCCTTGGACATGGTCTGAACCAAAGGATCTCACCATCGATCATCTTTTGGTCTGAATAGCAGCCCACTGGGGGAAAGGCTTGTTCAGAATGAAGGAGCGGAAGATAATAATAGCATTTCACATCTTAATTTTAGTCTGCACCTTGAAGGCTTTTTAAAGGCATTACAAATAAAGCTAAGGTCCTCATTTATCTTCTTGCATGTCTTCATCTTTTCACTTGACATCTACATGAGGTTGGGAACTGGTAGATGGCTTTTTCTTCCTCCTTGCTGGCTTGATAGTAAAAAATGCTGAGAATTGTGTCTCAGATATAGCAACAAATATGTGTTTAATCCCAGGAGTAGATTACTCAGTGTCCTTTACATTTTGCAAGTCTGTGGTCTCTCTAAGCTATAGTCCACTTTCAAGGACTTTTTTTGCCTTATGACTGGAATCTTCTCAGCTCGATTGTCCTCTCCCATTCTTTGACTAAACTATTTTTGTCCATTTCTCTATGCAGTTCATTCCCCTTTTTAACCTTCAGTAGGGGAAAGTAGTGCCTCACACTACCCACAGTTTGTCTTTCACTTCTCATGCCTTTTTTTATGTGCTATATTCTGCTAAATCAGCGTTTTTCAAGGCTTGAATCTTTGCCTGTTAATAGAGCTCTACCTGTCTTCCTGCTAGACAATATTCCTGACATAATTTACTGCCCTTCACATTTCCTATGAAATCCTTTGCTAAAATTCACATATTTTATTCAACGTAAAATGTGTGCTGGTGCTTCACCTCTGTCCATTTTTAACTTACGCTGCAGCTGGAAAGGCTGCCTCAGTTCAAGTCTCTGTATACAGATCAAGTGAGCTCCACCTTCAAAATAGTATATTCTGGTTGGTACTACTTAAGGGCTGTACCAAATCTGCTTAGTAACCTTCCTGTAATTCTGGCCATGATTTGGATTTGCCAAGTTTACTTCTGTTTGCTCCTAGATGAATGCTGTCCTCTAGTTTGAGTGGTTGTCTCTCTTTGGAGTTAATTCCTTGGTATATTAATAGAAAATTATCATGTTGTGTATTGATAAACTGACCCTTGCTAATAGGAAGATGTTCCAAGTAATTTAGTTTCTCATTCTTTTCTGGAAAGCAGAACAAGCACACTGGTGCCCAGTTTTAGCACATGAACGCTACACTGCTGTACAAGCAGTGGCAGCATAGTAAGAGTGGTTCAAAACTAACAGAGAGGACACATAAGTTAGGTTTTGGGTGTTAAGTTATTAAAATGCTTTTCTGAGTGACAATAAGTTGTCTTGTGAACAGTGAACCAACAAAGATTGGTTTCTTAAGGGTTTTCAGAGTGAGTATGGATAGCCTGATGCCTGATAAGGGTGCTCCCATTCTGCAGCCTTTTTTTGAGTGATGTCATTAACAGAGTCCCTTTTTCTAGCTGGCCTCCTGTTTTCTCTTAGCATTCAGAAATACTATATCTTGCAACCTCTCTTCCTATCTCATATTGGTTCAAATTAGCTCAAAGGTTAAAAATCCAGTAGTGGGGATTGACAATCAGACATACAGAATTAGTGTGTTCACTAGTGTGTTCACTTAGTGTGTTCACACAGGAAGCCAGCTCTAAAACTGTCTTTGCATGTAAATGTACTGACTTGATATAAGATCCATTTGTATATTGAATGTTATTGTGCATGTTTCAAACAGTATAATTACTAAATTATAGTTCAGCAAGTGCAAGTCTCACATGCTTAGAAATACTAGGATAGTTTGACAAAAAATACATATGACTAAAGAATTTATGTGGAAACAGTTTAAAAGCCAGTCTCATGCCTGTATAAAAAGGACTAGCTCTATCTTCATCCTTTACAGAAAGTGGAGATAATGTTGATATTCTGGAAATATCAGGCATATACAACCCATTGAGGTGGTTAAGTTTCAGAGCTCTAATGTTTTTCACCTCTTGGACTTTATGTTGGCTTAAGTGGGAGAAAGTCGGCAAGAGCATTTAGTTCTCATGATTTACTGGGTATTAAATATCTAGCAGAAATCTCCCATCAGAGTGTGTCCCACCTTCCAACACCTATTTTTGAACCTCTTCTTTTTAAGAGCCTTACTTTTTTGGCCCTGAATCAAGACAACACTCAAGCATGTACTTCCATCCCGTTGACTTCAATAGCATTAAGCTTCTTTGTGTCCATGCATGTACATTGTAAACAAAAGTCTGATTGCAAAAGTTAAATGAGCCACTTGCCTGAAGGTGGAAATCTGCTCCCAAGATGCACTCACTGTCAAATCTTCATACTTAGGAGATCACAGAGTGTGCTGCTGCATGCCAGCAGCTAGAGCTAAGGGGCCTCTCAGCAAGAGTTGCATATCCTTTCATGTCCACACGTGACCGATATTGGCATTTGTTCAGAAAAACCTAATATATTTGATATTATTGATCTTTGGTGTTCGGTTGGTTTTGTGGTTTTGGTTTTTGTTTTTTTGTTTTTTTTTTTTTTTTTCTTTTGAGAGGTGCAATGTAATTTGAGAATGCATAAGGCTAACATAAACGGTACAATAAAAGAATCATGAATACTTTTTTTAGGGTGGAAAGGCTTTGAGGAATCTTCCTTTTACACTGCAGCCTACTTACACTTCATCTGTGTATTATCATTGTTTCTGTTGTGGTTATATGGATGTTGGGTTGGAAGACTAATCTCACCATCTCACTCAGCTTTGAACAAAGGCTCCATTTTTTGGGTCTTTGGGACCTTTCTCTTGCTTCATGCTGCGGTAGCGTGAACGATTTCAGCATAAGCAGGATATTACAAAGGAATGGCCTGATGCATTAGGCCTCTGATGCTGACAGAGGCCTTTCAAATAATGACACTGCAGTGGACTTACAATATTGTTATAAACACAGGTCTGTTTATCCCAGGGTAGTTATTCAGGAAGAGGAATTTCTGCAGAACTTGTAAGCAAGTTTTACACCAGAAGAAACTACTAGATTTAGTCAGACATTCCTTGTTAAGCAGACTGTAATATTTCACCACAATTACTTCATTGCAGTGACACATTTCTGATTAAGTTTAGCACAAATTTTTCTTTCATTACTTAAAAATCCTATTTTTAAATGCTTGAAGTTTCTAGAATACATTGTTAAGTTATTCCACTGGTTCAGAGTTTAATTTGGTCTTGTTTTCAGTCTGAATTTGTCTAGACTTGTCTTTAAACTGTTGCAGCTTGCTATGTCTCAAATCTAAATATTTGCAATAATGGGAACAGAAGATGTGTACTGGCTAAGAAAATTTTCACCATGTGAATTTGCTCTAGTGTGGAAGACTACTCCCAGCTTTTTAAGGCAATAAGAAAAACTAGTTCTTTATGTCAGTTTTAGCTAGTTTTGTCACCTATGTGACTGACCTGAATTCAAATTTTTCAAGATAACTTACCACTTTATTAGTAAAGTTTAAAGTACAATGTAACATTAAATCAAGTAACCCTCCTACACTTACGTGAGGTAAATCTCGGAATGATTTCCAGACTCAGAGCGGCTTATGATCTACTGGTGAGAAGCATGGTCCCAACACAGGTGGTTTGCCAAAAGTACGTACTTTGCTTTATGCCTTGGACCCTCCAGTGAGGGTTATTATGAACAAAAATTTTCCTTTTCCCTCCTTGCTGGTTCTGGTCCTTTCCATTTGGAAGAACTGTGTAATTAGCTATTTTCTGAATAGTAAGAGGGGATCTGTATCTCCTGTGTTCCGCCTGTTGTGTTCTCTGACTTGTGCTCCCCCCTGGCCTCCTTACTGATGAAGAAAGTCTCACATAAAACCTCAGAAGTGCGGACCCTTGGGATCAGTGCTTCTCAGTCCCTGGAAACCTGGATTGCTGCAGGACAGCAGCAGATCTACAGCTGTTTAAAGCCATGGCCTCTGAAGGACAGGGTGTTGTGTGAAAAGCCTTTTTGGGTTTTTTTTCCTCCTATCACTACACAGCTCTGTAAATTTGGTCTGGCGAGTATCTCCATAGGACCTCTCTCTCCAGCACAGTCATCTTTCAGATTTGGTGTGGCTTCGTGAGTCATGGTACACCCGACGTGTATCCACTCTGTGAGCCATTAGCTCTTGCTTAACAGACCTTGTGGTTGTGGTAGAGTATGGAATGTCGTTCTGGAAAAAGGAACTTAGTTGGGAACTTAACCAGAAATTGTATTAATGTATTAATTGTTTTAATAGAGCTTTCAAACAACAGGAAAGTACTGCAGCAAGTTTGAGGCTCTTGCAGATTCTAGAAAGAGTGAATTCCAAATAATTTCTCAAAAAAAAAGGGTAGATTGTGGAGGTAGCAAGCTTTCTGGTGGGAACATATTTCCAGTGTTGCCTAACATGCCAGTGAAACAGTGAAACTTTGGCAGAGATCTCTCTGTATGGAATGTTAAATATTATGCTGGAAAATGCTAGCATGTGTTGTCAATTAGTGATTACAGGAGAAATGCTGATGAAAGAGTGCACCAGAAAGGATGGAAAATAGAAAGTGATATAATCTTGTTTACAGGGAGATTCAGTGGAACGCAGGCTTGCAGAGTATTCAAAGGCACATACATGCACAGATGTTCCTTGAAACTGCCCTACAGCTGGGTTTTTTTGGTCCTTCTTGAAGAATGTCCCACTGAAATGGAGCAGAGTTGGTGACACCTTGGGATTCATCTCACCTAATAATTTAAACAGTGTGTACGTGAAGCTGGTCATCTGGTTTCTCTCCTTAGGCAATGAACAATGACAGGGTCATGCTAAGAAGGTTTTACCTCACCTCAGGCTGATGTTAAGGCAAGGTGATATTAATTCCCTCTGCTTTCCTGTTTGTTTCTCCTAACCTTCTGACTGTCCTGGGAGACTGGGTTTTGTGCCACAGAAGCCTGCATCCCCCTAACTATTAGCATTTCAGAGCGCGCTAGCTCTTTCTTAATTTCCATTCAATGAAAAACTTTGGTCAGGACATTTCCTTGATCTATGACCTGTCTTCATCCTTCTTTTCCTTATTTTGTTTTCTCTAGTTCCTAGGGATAATGTATTAGTTTACCTTACTTTTTCGACTCTATTTCTGTCACTTTGTAAATTAATATGCTAGGTTGTGTGTTGCACAACTGGACCCAAAAATGGCCAAGATGGAGGATAGCATGGAAAAACTGAAAGCTACCATGAGCTGCCAATTTCTGTGTTTATGTCTTGTTGCTAGAGAGAAGTTAAAATGTTTAATATATGATAGAAAAGAGAGTAGATGTTGCGTGAGGAAGGAAAAAGAAATGGGAATCCAAAATATGTACTGAGAGCCTGCTTCCCTCCCAAAAAATAAGTTTAATAGCTTAAATTAAATTTGCCTTTCCTTTTAATTTAGCAGAAGTTACTCTGGTGCCTGAACTCTTGCAGAGCACAGACCAGAGAAAATCATGAAGAAAAAGTGAGTTAATGTGAGTGGTAGCAGAGGCGGAACAATGGAATGAAGTGACTCGGGTGTGATCATGAGTGACTTCACTGCTTTTTTCCTTTAAAAGTGCTAGTTCCTGGTTGTGCAGTCTTGCAGCTTCCTCAAATGGATGATATTTTTTGTGTAGCAGTAGATAAGAATGTGAGAGATGGGTATTGTCAAATAAAATTTATGTACCTGAACTTGGTGCACTGCTTACTTGAGGTTAAAGAAAAAGTAAAGCCATTCCAAAGAACTATGCTTTCTTTCTGTAATAGCATTAAATTAAAAATTCTGTGGATGTCATATATATTTTAGAAATACTTTGAGAGAGTTTGAAAAAGTCCAGTGTCATTTTTTATGTATTCCTAGTTGTGGAAACAACAGCATTAAGCTGAATGAATAATGGAGAAGGAAAAAAAAGAAACACCATCATCACTTTTCTCTAATCCATTACTGTCATTTCATTAATCAGTTGCTTCAGTGAGAAATGTTAACTGGCCAGTTCTCTTCTGTTCTAATGCTGCCATGTAAATACTGAAATCTAAGATAGAAGCAAAGCAATGGACAAAACACACGTCAGTATAATGCTTAGGTTTCAACATAATGTTTGTTTGTTTTTTTATATTACGTATTTATACAAAAGCTGATCTTAGAGATGTTGTAGATGTCTTGGGAAAAAAATGAATCAGTTCTGTTTTTTGTATTCTTATGCACCATAAATAGGTTTGACTAATTTATGAGTCATGGCAAATAAATTAATGACCCTTTTCATTGGTAAAGCATAAAGAAGATCTAGTAATAATAACTAAGCAAATAAAAAGAAGTGTTTGTGGAGAACATACAGTGTAAGGATAACCCTCAGATCTGGAAGTTCAGCAACTGGAGCCTTTTACCTAATAGCGTCATCATGATTGTTTGGTTGGTTTTGGTTTGTTTGTTTATTCTTGTTTGGCTTTTTTGTGTTTTGTTTTGTTTTTTCCTCCCAACTCTCTCTGATTTAAGTCTCCCTTCTACGACATTCAATTTATCTCTATGCTTGTCCTCACTGCCCTCATCCATTCATTCCTTGTGGCCATTCCTCACCAGCACCTGGGTTTCTTTTCCCTTCACTTCTCAAGAGTGACACTGCAACATCAATAGGTGAAACACAGCGGCATGAAAATCATCGTTAGTATCTTTTTTTTCCCTAAGGAGAAGGAACTGACCTTTCATTTAAAGATGTCTGTCTTAGGTGCTGGTCTATTACCATTCTGTAGTACGGATATATTTCTTTCCAAGTACTAATGACAACAGCAAGTGGCAGCATTCAGCAGAAGGTCGCGGAGGTCAGGAGCAATGGGCTGGGGAGGGAGGAGCAGCCCCTGGGCAGCCGGGCTTGGCAGGGGAAGAGCTGCATGGGGAGCGGAGCCGGAGTGGAGTGGAGCTCCTCCACCTCTGGTTGAACTGGAGAAGTACCTTAGATCTCTATTGGCAGCTTGAGGTGCCAGCTCCAGTCAGTGTTAGTGCTGGGGGGATCTCTGCTGGGCAGAGGGTTTGCTCCTACACCCCGTTTCCTACAGTGTGATATTTGTGTGCTAGGAAATTTACTGAAGGTAGGTTTGGTTTAAAATGCTTCGATTTCACTAAATGGCTGCTGCAGCAACACTTGTTCTGTGAGTAAAAGACATCATTCAGTGACACTGCAGCCATTCGATTCTCTTCTTTTGCATAAATGAGGGGAGATTTCAGTGCCTAAGGGATGAATGAGAACATTTCTCTGTCTTATCCTCATTGATTTCCTGTTATAACTTGTAGCATAATAGTGATAATAGGTTGAGTGCACTGTTTTTCTCAGCAATAAACCGTGTGATAAACTACTGGTCTTTTTGTCTCTTAATTTGCCCTGTTGGCAGCCACATTAAGGCTTTTTGCATACCACAGTGATAGTTTTATTACTTTATTCAATTAAAACTGCAGACAACCTGAATGAAGGATGGAGGTACAAATGTAGATCACATCTGATGCGCAGAAAATCTGGTGTCCGGAACTGAATATTGATTCTAATGCACACAGCATCAGCTTTGGGTTTGTGCTTGGTCATTCCCTTGTGACTACAGAGGAAACCCAGACATTTAATTTAGACTGGACAGGTAGCTTCAGATGGCTTATCCAAGCTAGTGAGACCATTTGTCCTTGACTGCAGGGACTGCATTTACACATATCCAGTGTAATTTTGGACTACTTTGATTATTCATTGCCACCTGCGTAAGTATAGCTCCCAGGATAGATGTGTAAGCTTGCCCAAGGAGCTGCGTAAATTCTTTGGTAGTTCATCCTAAGCTTTCTGCTGCTGTACCTGTACTGTTACATCTATCCAGATTAGGTAGTTTACAGATAATATAGTGGTTTCCATGAACTGTTGTTGCTGCAGACCGTAGTAGAGGCACATCTGCGTTCTTCATGCTCTGGCATGAGATCCATCTGGAAGATACTGCATTATGTCCTATCTCATTATTGGAAGTTTGTGACACCTGGCTTGCATCCCTGTAAACTTAATATTGTGTCTTTGAATCTAGTACTGTATAAAAGCTGAGTAGAATTGGCTAGGTCATCAGTTATTCCATCTCACCCTCAAGGCTGTACTGTTTTAATATGGTATTTTAATACAGACTTTTTTTTAAACTGTCAGGTTACTGTTCTAGAAGGTGTAACAGCTATCTCTTTGTACAAGTCCCTAAATAAATAGGGGTTTTAATAAATATTTTTCTTTCGGTTTTGTTAAATGAGACCAATTTATGATATGTAGCATATTTCATGTTATAGACTTATATAACATTAGCTGATTAGTTGCCTCAAACTGCTAGCAAGTTGGTGACTGCAGAAAGAGAACAGAGGCCAAATGCCTTGCCTAGGACCAGAAATGGAGGCAGGGCCTAATATAAAGTAATTCCTGGATTTCCTGCTCTAGTCTCTTGCACACAGAGAGGTTATTTTCAGTTGTGCAAAAACTGCAGTAACACCAAAGTCAGACCAAAGGGTATAAAAATCAGAGGAGATCTAGAGATATTTTCTCTGCTACACTCATCCAACTGTCAGTAATCAATACTACAGAGACTTGACGAGCCATAGTTTGCATCCAAACCATCGTATTTTACAGCTTGTGATGAACCCATCCTATACAATTGTCTACTTCTTTTTTGAACTTTCTTAAACCATTAGCCTGTTCCATATCCTGTAACAGTGAGCTCCACGAAGTAATTACATGCTGCGTGGAAACTATTTCGTTTTGCTGGCTGTAAATGTGCTGCTTGCATTCCACAATATCCATTTTCTTCACTGGAATGTGGCATCCATCCTGTCCCTGTGCAGCGGGTATGAGGTGTTGGAGCGTGGAGCTGGGAGTTCCTGGCTGTGATTGTGCATGGGGTGGCCGTCCTTCTGCCTCTCCTCAGCCAAACTGCGCCTGACTGGAGTGACAGGCTGCTCTGCTTGAGACTCCCTGGCCATAGGAACGTGAAGGAATATCCTTTTCATTTTAACCTCAACCCAACCATTTCTTGGCCTGCTCTCTTCATTTTTTAGAAAAAGCTGTCAGTGGCACTTTTGCTGACTTTCTGGAAAGATACTATATTCAATGAAGTGTCTGACCTTCCCTACAACCTCTGTGTTGCAAACATGCTGTACCCTTTTTAGCCTAGGAATGGAAAAGCATTTAATCCTTAAAACCCTTGGACAGTTATTTCAGTTAGTTTTAATTAAACCTCCTAGACCTACTTACTTCTGCTAATTAAAAAAGAGAAAATTAAAGTCACATGTAAACAATCTTTAATACACAACCGGTTGTACTTTTATGGTGGATAGCAATAGTACACAAGGTGAGGATTAATATCTGTTGAGATCAGAATGGTTTCTATAGTTCATTTTTAATACGACATTATGGTGTGTGTGTGTCTGATATCACGTTTTAATGCTGGACCGGTTTCTTTCTCTTGGCCTCCACACAAGAAAGAAGCAGGGAGGCGGCTGTGTTTGGTGGTAAATGTGCTAAGACTTTGGTGCATGCCGCAGATCCGGGGCAGGTCCTCATGCAGTAACACGTCCCTCCAGCTGGAGAGGGACCTTGCAAGTGCAGCAGCATCGTCTCTGCAGGACAGTGTCTTCTCAGGTCTGCCAGCATTGCTCTGAGTTGCTGGAGAACACTAAACACAATTTTTCAAGGTCTTTCCGTGTTCACTTTCTAGGAGGAGTTCCCTTTTGTCTGAGGATGACATTTTTCGTGATTCCTCTTGTTTGTTCCTTGGAGACCTTCCCACATGCCTTCCCACAGCAACTATACACAATAGCGTGTCTGTGCAGCTCAGCTCGTGCTTTTCAGGACCGAAAATTTCTCTTTCCTTTCCTCCTTACAGAAACAGGGGGGGAGGTGGCAGGTGCTTCATCTCTTTACTGTGCTGGGCAGCTAGCCAGCCATTTGTGGAGGGCATTTCACCTTTTGAAAGGATCTAACAGTGGAGGGAAAAATGTCATCATGAGACCTTTCAAGTGGTTTTGGACCACCACTGGGCTAACAGACAAGCAACTCAAATAAATTCTATAGGCATAAAATGCCTGCTGAAAACTCATGTAACTTTTAATAGAAAATAAGAAAAAAAAGAAAAAAAGTGTTGCATTTGGACCATGCTCTACAATAAAAAGCTGTATACTTGTTATATTTTATCTGTGATAGGTCAAAAAGCTAATAGAAAGTTTAGCACCATCTAATAAATCCTATGGCTTTTTAGAGTAATTCCTCTTGAACTCCTAACATTTCTATAAATCCTAGATGTGAAATACCTATTCTGTAGGACTGCTCTGCTACTGCCTGGCTTTCTTTATAGTATGTTTCTATGATGCACTGATTATCCATGGTGCTATCTCATGGCATCTCCCCAATGATTTTTTTCTCTACCCCAAAGACCGAATTCTGCCTTAAGATGGTAATTCTTAATAAGTGATGATTTTGTTATGGGGTGGAGCTTGGCCTCGGGAGACATTGCTTTGTCAAGCTCCCAGCCTGGAGGAGCAGCTCGGTTGTTGGTGAGGGATGGCTCCACACCCACCAGAAACAGCAGCAAAGGCCCAGGAATGTTGTTTGTGTCTGTAAAACTCCTTGTGCTCAAGACACACAGGGCCACCCTGGAAGAAGCAAACATGATAAACGAAACAGCAAACTCCTGCTTTGCCTCGAGAAGCCAAGATGCTTCAGCAGCTTCTGTTTCCTCACTGAGGACCTGGGGATTTATTAAGGTTCCTTGAGTTCAGACCTCCTGTGACACGTGGCCAGCGCTGCAGCCATCACGATGCTCAAGCTCATGGGAGCAGCGAGCAGGTCTGTGTTGGGTACCCTGCACTGCCAGGTACCGGTCCCCCGCGGAGGCAGCGTGGGGAGGCAGGGAGGGGTTGGGTCTGCCCAAGGTGCCCAATTTTGGGGTTGTCACTGTCTCTGTACTGGCAGCTGGAGGGTTGTGATGAACCACTCATCTTCCTCCTGACCACCAAAGCCGAGGTGGGCACACAAGTGCACGGGAGTAGTGGGATGTGTGGGCACCAGTCCTCTCCAGCATCTCAGGAATTGCAAAGTCTCGCTGTAGTCTTATGCTGTGGAGTAAAACCTCTTGTTTTACTTTTTTTGGCATGAAGCATTAAGTACAGAAAGTTGTTTATACAGGTAAGGCCCTGAATACTTTCCATTTTATGCTCGTGGAAATAAAGCACTCCGGTGTTGTCTGAGCATTTGTGTCCCACTACTGACAGCAGCAACTCTCCCTGCTGTTTCTTTCCCTGCAGTACAGAAAGCGACGGGATTTTCTAGTGCCAAACCATGCAATTCAGGCAGACTTTGTCACAACAGTAGTCTTTTTCTTCTGCTTCCACAGTGTTTGACATGACCAAACTTCATTTATATATTGAAGCTTTGGCCTCTTTGAAGAAAACTGTTTAGAGTATCTCCAGACAATGAATCACTGCAGATAGTGGCCAGGCACTCCAGCGAGGGAGTCTGCCAGCCCTTCATTTACAGCACGATGTTCAAAGCTGGTGCAGTGGGTGAGATTCGGTTCTGTTTGAGGAGCTGTGCCCAGGAGGCTGTTACCTATATCACAGCATTAAAAGCTTCCTTAGTGATGGTGGTTTATCTCTCTTGTGCAGTAATACAGCAGAGCTAAAAAATGACTGCATAACCAAGCATCAGGTGAATCTTTTTTTTTCTTTTTTTTCTAGATACAAATTAAGCAGCATAAATTTGTCTTCTCAGAGTAATAAAGGACCTGTGGTATTTTAAATTTACAGCTTGAAAAATTTTAACAGAAAGCAAACATTGCAGTAACCTGATCTCTATAAGAGGAATTTCTCACACTGATTTTCTTCATTTTCTTCTTTTTTTTAACCTAGATGGGGTTACTTTTTCTTAGAGGTAGGGATCATTTGCAGATTTCAGTCTGCTTCTGAGAGAGCATGAAGGAGTCTTGAATGCCTTCTCCTGCCTCCTTTTCCTGTTGATTTTAGTACCAGCTTCTAAGTCAGCTTCAAGTATATGGCATTTTCTGTAGTCAGACATGCCCCCCAAACCTCACTTTGATCACTTTTCTTGCATGGCTGCAAGGAATGTAGGGAAACATTGCTCCCATCACTTCAGAAAGAAAAATCAAGTTTGAAAGTCTCCTGACTGACATGCAGGTTGCAGAAAGCCTGTGACTTTGCAAGAGTTCAGGCTGGTGACAGAGCAGGGCTTTCATGTTGGGAGTACTACACTCATGTTGAGCACGAGGTCCACACACCCGACTCTTGACTTACATTTGCAATAGCTAAACCTGCTCCTCGTGTATTTGCAGTGCGGAGCTGTGGCCTCTGTCCCTTGCCAGGACTCCACTGGTCAAATGCAGCATCGGCGGTGGTCTCTGCACCCAGCTGTCCTGCTCCTGCACTGTGGTTACCCTCTCTTCGTACAAGGCACCTTCCTCAGCAGCAGTTTTGCACCATGAGCAAAACCTTCCCCTTCGACAAGCTGTCAAATGGCAACTTGCAGTTGGCGTATGCAGTTAGCATCTCTTTTGCAACCCAGAAGCAGTAGGTTTACTCAGATTCTTGATCTATACGTTTTAATAAAACAATCAAGAAAAAAAGAATAATGCAGCTCTTCCTGGATACTAATGATTTTCTCCTTCTTGTTCAGGTCCCAATTTGCATGGGGACAAAACGTCAGATTTACTGAAATATTCAAAAACCACATGCTTAAAATGCTGTTAAAGAGTCAGAACTGTCTTACATGTGGAATTTATTTTGCCTTTTGATATTTTTTCTGCAAGTTTTATGATTTAAAACAAAATGATTAATTAAACAAAATAACTTGTAATTAATGGCTTGATCTGTTTATTTCTGATAACTGCCTTCAAGGTTTTAGAACTGCAGTCCTCATTGTCTCACCCTGTGCTTTTATTCACAAGATGAAATTAGAAAGCAAGCTGTCTCTGAAGCTTTTGGTTTGTTGTGTTTTCTTCCTCAACTCTTAGTTGGTTTCAGCTTGGAATGAATTATTCAGTGAACCAAAAATATTTAAATAAACTGTCAAGAAAGATACATTATCTGTATTTGCGGAAGAGCCTAGTGCTGTCAGAATCTGTTTTAGCACTTCTTATTCTAGGTGATTAACCACTGTCTTCCATTTACCTTGTTACTAATAAACCACTTTAGTATTTGACTTGTTTTAAAACTTTGACAACAAGCATGTACTGTTTCAATTATTTAGTGTAAGTAAATCAGTATTAATATTTTATCTTTTAATAGATATAATTGTTTTCAATTTGTTTTTAAATAGCTTTATTAGAGACATTGCATTCAAATGCAATAGTGTGATTTAAATAGTAGTTATGTTCTATTTGGTCTTGTCTTAATTGATCCTTACCTGTAGTTGGCCAAGAGGCAACCTGGAGAGCCATGGTCCATCAGTTTCTAGTTCTTAGGCCACAGACAGCTGAAGCTTGTACAGAGGCATGAGATCCCTAAACACCCATTTGTCTGCCAATAATATTTTTTTTTTTAAATCTAGTACTCTTTCTTATTTAGATCTGGTTTTCATTGGAGACTTTCCTAGGATCTGATTAGGAGGGCAATAGACAGAAATAATGTGTTCTTGACTGTCTGCCCCATGCATGTCCATGTTATCATCTCCTGCATTATTTGCAATATCCACAAATAACTTCAGCCAACCTGTACAGGGCTTTAAAATTCTTCTGTTTCAGGGGTTCTGTAGCAACTCCAGCTCATTTTTCTTATGGCAATGAAAACTCCTCCTCTGAAACTGTGTGTATTTTATGAAGCAGTCTGAAGAGTAGTGTTCATTCAAGGTGGATTTTTAGCCTTTCTTCTTCATTGGTGGGTGTGGAAAAGAGTTTGTCCTGTGGTCTACAGTCTGGATGTCCCCATGTCTTCTGCCATTTCTTCCTCTTTTGTACTCATTCTTTCTTCTGCAATACATTGCTGGGGATCCCAGATGTTTGTCAGGAATGGCTGTGTTGTCAAAGTCTGCAAAACAGCTGAGCTGGGAAAACAATGGCTGAATAAATTTGATGGACTGAGCAGACATTTAATGAAGATCAAGGGAACAGAGGAGTGAGGCTGTAAGGAGCTCCTAAAGTACTGCATTTCCCCTCTGGCTCTCATCTTCATCACTTTGATTGGTACGAAAGAGCTGAAGACAGCTGCCTTCTAGCATTTGAATGCAGCAAGTTATAGCAGCTGATTCTCATCCCTGAGACCGCCTGTGTATGCACTCCTGCCAGCAAAGAAGTGCCACAAACATGCTGCAGTGGGGCAGGGTGAGCAATCCCCTGACACGGGAGCGACACAGGAATTCATAAGCTTTGTCACATCCCTACCACAGACCCCACCATGAAATTCAGAGTACGACCTCCCATTCACTGCTGCAGGAGTTCCTGACCTCAGCTGAAGCCAGGGGTTGCCCTAAACTGATGCAGACCAGTTTTATTTTAGCTTTGTTTTGGAAGCTATTTTGCTCCTTGCAATTGTCCTGAACTTGTGTAGGAAAGAAGGTACATGAAAATGGCACATTCTGGTGGGAATTTATGTCATCCAACTTCGTTCATTTGAAAGTAAATGCATCCCATTCTAAGATGCACAGAGGGTGAACTCATTTCCAGGGCAGCCTGTCTTTGCTGACTGCCGAAAAAGCCTTGAGGTGACAGAGATATCTCTGCTTTAGATCACTATATTTGGATGAACTCCGCTTCGGTTAATGTAACATGTATTTGGTTTCTACTTTTTTTGGAGGAGAGAAGAGAGAAAATTCCCCAAGTGGGTTTGAGCTGGTACCTATCTTGGACTCAAGGTGGGAAGAGAGGGCAGGAGTGGAACATTTGGCCTCAGGGCGAGTTTTGGGTCAGGGTTAGTTGCATGACACAAAAAAGTTCAATCTTTCAGATCAGAAAGCATCAGCAACCAAGTAAGTGCCAGCTTTGTGTTGTTTTTTTCTGGAATTCGTTACTTAGAAATCCTGGATCTTTGCAAGAGCCCGCATTCCTCTGTGTCATGATGTTGGTTTCATTGTGGCTTTTCCTGTTGAGAAACTTTATTGATGACCTTTCTGTTTCCAAACCTATGAGCAAACAGTGGCCAAAATATCTGTGTCAAACTCATTTAGCTGCAGAACTGCCAGCTTTCTCATCTCGGTTGCTCTGGAAGCTCCAACCTTTCCACGTCTGTCACATGTCCCAGCCATCACGCCTGCTGCTGAGGTTTCTGCTGGGGTCAGTGCCAGACCTGAGCCTCGCTGGGGGCTGGCAGCTTCTCCTCTGACACATGGAGCCAGTTTCTGCCTCCAGACTCAAGCCCAGTGAGACCGAGAATGAGGAGAGCTCAGCTCAGGGCGGGGGGTGAATTTCCTTTGGCCTGAAGGAGGCTTTTGGGAATTCTTTTTACAAGCAGCATACCACTTGCACGTTTCAGTCCCTGGGTGATACTGGATAGTTGCAGTGAGTGAAACTACAGAAGTGGCCAGAGTTACGAGAAGCCTGTTGAAAGCAAAACAGTATTGAGTTGTGGTACTTTGCCAAAATGCGTTAGGCACAGATTTTATAAAGCCACCTTGTCTGGTAAGCCAATATAAAAGATGAAAGTGGGGGTGACCACAAGGTCAGGCACCAGGCTGGAGTTTCATTCCAACTAAGAGGCAGCAATTACAGCCTGTCAGTAGGCAGAAAGGACTGCCAGACTGTTCAAAAGCTTTATGAACAACCACAGCTTGTCCTCAGAAGAATATATGTTATGACTCCTATTTATTTTTCATTATATTCATGAAGTGAGAGTTTCTTCACATCTCAGTGAATAGTTGGAGCAAATGGGATGTCGTTGGTTTTTCTTCTTGCTTAAATATGTAGAGCTAAATATGTGTATATTTAGATATAAGAAAGTTGGTGCTGGTACAAGGCACTTTCCAGTCCTCTAATAACTTGATCATAGGGGTCTCACAGCCTGAGATGTCTGGAATAGCTGTGCTAGTCTTAGAGGCCTCTTCTTTTGCATTTGGGGTCCAGTAAGTGACCTTTATTCATATAAACTCCTACTGTAAGGGAGTGGCCTCACTGACATCATGTGAATTAAGGATATTTGGAGGAAACAACAGAGGAAACTTGTATTGGTGCCATTGACGTACACTGCCTACAGTACAGAAATACTGCTGTTGGTAGCAGGGTGGATCACATGGGTCCCAGTCCATTGTTCAGACATCTTTCACATTAGCAATTGCAGAGAAAGACACAGTAAAGCAATTTTGAATAAGCAGAGAAGGATGAAACTCACTTGAGGTGTAAGGGTCTCTTTTGAGGACCATGCACGCTCTTTTTATTGAGCATCTGTTGCACCCCACCTCTCTTCATGGCTTCCCTTTAGTAGTTATGGAGTTTTTGCTGAATCACTTGTTCTTCTAAGAAGTCAGAGCTGTCAATACTCTCGCAGGTCTGGTCCGTTCCCCATGGAAAGGTGGCCCAGTGACTGTCCTGGGGCTCCCACCAGCCAGCCCTGGGTGGCTGCTGTCCTTCAGGGTTCCTTTGGGATAGGTGACAGATCTCTCTTCTCACATTGGTTTCTATCTGGCTCTGGAGATTTTAAAATTAAGCATCTAACTTAGGGAAAGCTTCTGTAATCTCCCTCCACAGCTGATGGAGAGAGCTACCTACCTCTGTAAGGTGGTTCATCCAGTCCCAGAGGTGGTGTCTCTGGTAGGTGGTGTGAACCAGCCACTGGGTATTTCTGCTGCTCTGGTGACAGCAAGGGAAGCTTCATCTTCATTCTACGTGACTAAGGCTGAGCCTTGGTTCTCTGTGAAATGGCAAGAATAAAGCTGGGTTCTGGCAAAGGCGTGAGAGTGTGGCTATGTGAGTGGCATAAAACAATGATTTAGATACTTCCTTACACTGGGAGAAAACAAGGCACAGTCATATTTAAGAGCTGCTCATTCCAGAGGTAGATATATAGGTTTTGTTTGCATTTCATTGAGTGCTAAGTGAACTGATATTACATATATTCAGTTTCATTTCCTTTTTTGAACCCCAGTGAGATTTTCGTTGTTTAAGGAATGAAATGCTTAAATGGCTTTATTTGTAATTTGGTCTGTTAACAGGGATAGGGAGAGATGTTATCATTCAGTTTTGTTTGCTTCAAGATTTTTTGTCCCATTTTTACAGAGGCAATGTTCGTAAGCAGCTTACTATTTTTGTAGTAAAAGTTAATGTTACTTTAATGGTTAGCTGTGCGTAAGAAGAAATTGCACCTACTGTGCAAAATTGTTATTCTGAAGCAAAAGTCCAGGGTACTTAGTACCTAATTTGTGGAAGGCAGTTTATTTACATGATGTTTTATAAAAAGAAATATTTCCTACTTATTAGAAAACAAAACAAAGCTTGTTTTTGTCATGAGGAAAAGAGGAATTAAAGGTTATAAACATCCATTGGTCTTCTTTTGAAAGCAAATCTGTATTAGACATAGGATAGTAAAAGTTGACTATCTTATTGGAGTCTGAAATTCTACAGCCGCATGTAAAACCATGTGGGAGAACTGTGTCACTACCCCAAGTGGAGACATGCCCTGCCCTGTGATGGGTGAACCTCCTCCCCGACTGCTCCGTCCTGTCCCTCAGTCCCGTAAACGCGGTGCACTATCAACGTGGGTTTTCAAAAGCATTGTGATTGTACAAAAATTCTAAATGTTTGAAATATTTGAAATATCTGTATTAGAGTATAGTGGAAATAACTTGTGTGTTATAACTGAGACTCTGCCAATGTCTCCTCTGCAAGTCTGTTCTATTTTACATTCCCAAACACATGCCAGACTTTACCACAATGCATTTTTCTTTTATCCTTAACATATAACCATGCTATTCAAATATGTACTTTTTTTTTTTTTTTTAATGAGCTAGCTCTTGCCATAACTTTTGATGCTTCAGGCAAACTACCCATTGCAGTCAGCATTTAGGCAGTGGACTGTAACTAAGCTGAGACCTTTTTCTTCTCTCATAGTGTAAATTCAGTCATTGTAAGGCAAAAGATGCCAGACATAGACTGGAAATCAAAATATGGCTCCGTATTAATTTCCTTTGAATTCTTTCTCCTTCCTCATCAAAATCTTCAGGAGGCTTGAATTTCTGCTAGAAGTTTCTCTTGCTCTAACTGATAATTATGAGGGAATCAGGCCAGCACTAGTTCTGTAATAATAGTTTGCTGATAAGTCCTATGCAGATGGCAAATAAAGCCCAGAGGAGGTTTGAAGGTGGTAAACATTATGTGTGAATAAGAAGAGTGGAAGAAGAGTCTGATGGAAGCTTGGAAAAGAACATTTTACTTCCCCTACAAGTTCCATTGTAATCCTTGTTGACCAATTCTCTGTACAATGTTAATGAGAGGTATTTCAGGGACTGTTTGAGGATCATCTTCCCTCATTAATATAAAACAACACCATCTGATGTGGTAACATCCCTCTTGTAGCACAGATCTGAATGTTCTGTCACAGTAATACTCCTTTGCCTTACAGGAGGCATGTGAGGTTAGAAATCTTAAAAATATGTACTTACTGCTGGGTACAGGAAAAGATTTTACAGTATTGCTGGGTACAGGAACACCGAGGATACATTCTTACAAAAACCTATTGGGACTGAAATTTCAGGTCAGGATGTTCTTGTTCAGTTGTTGCTCTTATGCGGAATATGTTCCTGTACAGATAGCATTATAAAATACATTAAGTGCATAATTTGTTATTCAGCTTTCCTGTGGATTTCAAGATGGTGGATTTTTTTCCTTTGAAGAAGTTGAGTCCATCTGGGTTGTACAGCAAGTAGCTTGGAAGCAGTCATAACTGTGGGTTAGGATTCTCTTATTTTTTCTCATTCTTAATTTACTAAAAGGGATTTTGTATAGATCAACTTACTCTGAAAATGGTGGGGATTTTTTCTGAATATCCATAGTCAGTTTTTAAAAGGCTGCTCCTGTGTTCCTTCTGGAGCAGGGTGGTTTTTGTCTTCTCCACTGAGAATATGGGGCACTGCTGGTACAAAGGCAGGGTGAGCCAACGTTCTCAGACTACACTCCTATCCCTCACCCAGTCATTTAGAAAACCTCATCAGGGATAAGTTTCTTGGGATTGAATTAATAGCAAATAGCAGCCCGTTTGTCTTTTAGGAAACCTCAGATGAGGCAAATATTTTTCTGGCCTGTTCCTGCTTCTTTCTCCAAAATAGCTGCTGAATCCACCAAAATTAGGCTCTTTAACAGACCTCCATGCTGTGTTTGATATCAGATCTTCTGAAGAGAAAGTTAAGATTTATTTTCTTGTACTTTTGTATAATGACCCAACTACAACAATCCTTTAAAAACAAATACTGTGTTTGGTGTCAAGAGTAAATGTACATTTTAGGTTGAGGTAATCTCAGTGCCTGACCTATGGTGTATTGTTGCTGTGCAACAGAATGCATTGCAACAGGTTCAAACTGGTTTTGTGCCATGAAAGTAACTTGGCTGATACATGCAAGGTTTGGATGCAAACTGAGCAAATTATAGTAGAAGATCATGAAATTCAGACGCTCTAAGATAGGTTTGTTCGGAGCTTGAGAGCAGATGAAGCAGTTCAAGCAAGCAAAAGCATTCCTGTGTTGTAGTTTGTCATGTCATTGATCTTAGTTTAGTTGGTAATTGCTTTTAATGCACTGAAGATTCCCTCATTTTTTTTCTTCAGTTTCATATGTCGTTCACTGATGTTCTTGTGGGGCATCACAGCTGAGCATCATATTGAACTAGTGTATCATTTCCTCTTTGATTATATTTTTTGGAAGGTGAAGCTGCTATGTGAAAGAAGATAATTCAGTTTTCTCTGATTACAATCACAAAATATTTAGCAATTTTCAAAATGTCTTGAAACCAATAGATGTTGTGGCTTTTATTTCAGAAGAAGCTTTCACAATGTTAAAGGGACAATGCTAGCTTAAAGTTTCTGTTTCAAAGTTGGTTCACCTTTTACTGCTGGTAGCTAGACACATTTTAATCCTGGAAGAACGTGGTTTCTAAGTTAGTTAGATTCTGTGAAAGTACTGAAACTGAAAGGATCAAAGAAAAGGGTCAGTCCCTGATCACAGGTCTGGTCTCTGGTTCCTGTACAGGAGAATAATGTTGCTGTTGTCATGTTCCTGACACAATAGAGAGAAGGTTAATAGGGTGCAAAATTTCTCAATAAGAAAAAGTAAAAGCTGTTTTGCTGCAGTGTATGAAACAAGCTGACATGAAAATGTACCCAGGTTTTATTAGACACCCTCAACTTCAAATATACCTACAAACAGACCTTCTGGTTTTACTATGGCAAGTGCTTCTGGGCTCTGATTTGTATACTACATGACATGTCTGGAGGAGTTACAAGCTCTTGAAATGTGAATGGTTTGGTCTTTGCTATGGGTGCATGTGGAGGTAATGAAATTGCAGGCTGACCTTTTGATATAGCAACCCTAGCAATTGCTGCTATAATAATCATCCTTTCAGTTTCATAGGAGAATGGAAATTACAGTTCTACATATTGCTTCTAATTTTATGCATGAGCTTGTTTAGAGCCATTTATTACTGAAGAGCATGTTGTCTGCTCATTGTGGCTTTTAAAGAGACTGTAGCATTCCCACTGTATTTAGTGGTGTATGATGCTGGATGCAGGCTGACCAGATCAAGCCATCATCACACGTGCATCCTTGCATCAGTCAAACTGAGTTTCTCCATGCCTCCACCCATGACAAGAGCTGGTGGTGAACAATGAATTTTCCCCAGTGGGGATGAGTGATGCCGCAGCCCCAAGCTCTGGCCAGGGACAGAACTGGGCTGTCTTCTGTAAGGATTGTTCCCTATCACCCTCTTAAAAGCACTGTGATGACCTGAAATTAATTAGCTCTTTCTGATATGGTGTGGCTCTCTGTTGCACACAGGTATGATGGTACCTGTAGAGACAAAGGTGTCTTTGAGACACTTTTCTGACCTGTCATGGGTTTGGTTGCGGATTTTTCTTTGTGTGTGTGTGTGTGCGTGTGTGTGTGTGTTTGGAGTAGGCAGAGAGCATCTGCTGGCTGGCTGTGGTGCCAAGAGAAGTCAGTGTCCCTCTGTGACACTAATTGAAGAGATACCTTTTATCCATATATCAGGCTTAGTGTCTTAGCGCCTTACCTGAATCCATGAACTGGTCTTGTCCAGAGGCATGTAACCTCACTGAGCAAATCCGGGGCTTTTTGCAAGGTCCTTATTCATGCAATAGTCCCATGGGCTCTCTGTGAACATTTTGGCCAAGTGACATTGTGTTAAAGCAACGTAATGATTCCAGGAAGGATCAAAGTTGTGGTGAGCAGGCATGGGGGTCCCTGGGGCTGAAGGAGGGCTCAGGGCTGTGTCATGACCAGGACTGGTATTGCATGGAAACACAAAGGCAGAATCGTTACGAGGCCAGGGAACAGAAAGATGTGAATTGATTTTGAGAGAGGTCAAAGATGGGGTCAGAGAGTCAACCATGGGAAAGAACCTCCAGCAGAAGTTAGTAGTAGGATAAAAAAAAAAAACAACAAACAACTAATGAATATTTTATAAGACTGGAAATAACAGGAGTGATGCTGCATCGTGCTCGAGGCATAACAATGCTGACATTACCATGTGCCTCACCTCAGAGACCTCAACATGAATGCTTATCTTTGTGCTCCCAGAATTGATCCCAGTGGATCCAGGAGATGGTGTGTTCAAAGGATATCAGGAGAAAGGTTGCATTGCTATGTGTGGACGTTGCCAAGTTTAAATACAAGCAAAAGCAGTTAGTCAATTTTTGCAGGTTATTGTTTTAAAATTGATGTTATTTTTCTTCTCTCAGTTTCTCACAGTGTTCATCTTTCCCTGTATCCACCTTAGGACTCCTGAATTCAAAAGTGCAGACCTGGGCTTTGTTTCCCTGCTATGTAGTCGGTGTGTTTGTGACAAAGAGATGGACACTGCTAAGAGGAGTCTTAGGGAATAGCTCTTCCCACACCCTAAAAAAAGCAAAAGCAAAGTCATACGAGAAAAGAGGCTGAAAGGAATGTACAGGAGTCAGACGATCTGAGTGAAATTTGGCTTCAGTGTCATTAGTGGTAAAACTCTTTGTATTACTATAGAGCCAGGGCTGCAGCTTTGGATTTCATTTCCACCACTGCCATTAGATGTGCTGCCAGTTCCCCCAATGTAAAATGAACACTGTGACACTTTCCCATCGTTGTACAGTGCTGCAGGGGTCACTGGGAGGAAAGTCCACACTAAATCCAGACACTTACTTGGTTTACAAAGTATTGTTTTATTGCTGGCTTATCGTGGGGTAGGAAGTGTGGGGAGGTTTCCCAGCTGTTTCCAGACATCTCCTGCCTGGACGTTCCCCTCCTGACAGCTGAGGCCACACCACCCTTTCTGCCATTCCGTTTGTCCTGCCAAACAGGACAGATAGCCACAAAGTGCTCACTGTCTTCAGCATGTGGTTCCCCATCTGTCTAGAATTTTGCAGCTTTTAGAGATAGATAATTTCCCTGCAGGGTAGAAAATGTTCCCTGGAGCTGTGGATCCTAGGGGATTAGGAATGCTAAGATGGAACCAATAGCTGGCGAGGGAATTTACATCTTAGGCCATTGTTTTGGTTTGTTATCAGAAATGCACGGATTTTGAAGTGACTTCTGATATAGCTTGTCCTCATTTATATTGTTATAAAATATTACCTCTCAAAGTTTTTCAAGCAGCTGTTTATCATTGTGGAAATACATCTCCAGTTGAGAAGAGCAGATGGGCACCTCACTTCAGACTCAGCAGGGAATTAGTTTTGTGAGTCTATCTTACAAGCAAGCTGGATTTAGGACCCAGAGTTTGCCTTTGTTTTGCAAACAATATTATATGTTCAGCCAGAGTAATAACCCATCTATGACTGGTAAGCCTAGCATAGTAGTTTCTATACGTGTGTGCAGTTGTGGTACAGGGAGTGGATAGAATCTGTTCATCAAAGACATTTTCCTCTGATTGTCGGTGTCCAACACATTATGTCTTGGATCAGTCAAGTTATTAACTACATTTTAAGACAAATTTTGATGCCAGGTATCTTCTGTCTATTATTGCATATGTCTATGCATATAGGCGTATTTGCATATATCTGTGAAAAATTATATCATAATTTTGCATAGATAAAGAACATAGTAAAGTAAAATCAACCTGAAAAATTGACTTGAGAGAAAACGAGAGTGCCAGTGAAAGTTATTCACAGTCTATTGGTAGACAAAAAGTTTATGCCTCTTCTTCTTATTTATAGGATTCTTGCTATTTACAGGATTCAGTTAAAGCACTGGTGGTTTTTCAACAGTATCATATGTCAAAGAAGAGAGTATGTAAGGTATATAAGTACGCAGGTTTGGAGGAGGCTTTCCAGACTGGTAACTCCACCTGTGCAGTCTCCCTGCACGCGTGTTTGGCTGCGGGGTGGCTGCAGCTGTGCACACAGGAGGGCAGGTGGGCATCGCACCTGGGCTGGCAGGCACACTCAGCCTGGAGTGGGAAGGTGGGGGCTTAGGTAGCATAGGACTACGATATTAGGAACAAGGCATTTAATTGCAACTGCTGTTTAGGGGGAATTTGTGGAGAGGCACTTGCACAGAGTGATCTTGGCAGCTGGATCCATTCTGTGGTACCCTGGAAAGGGCACCCCCCCATCCCTCCACCTTAAGTACCACCTGCTCTTCTAACAGCATCTGCCTATCTTCACCCTCCCTACACAAGCAGCTGCTGTCCTCATCACCCCAGGGCAGCAGCAACCCACTCTCACCTTTCCCTTCCTTAGGTAGGCTTCTCCCCACATTGGCAACCAAAGATTATTCTCTCCCTCCCCCTGAAATAGCAGCCTCTTCCCATCTGCTCCCTCTGAGGCATCCTGCAGAGCCTGGAGGCCCATGTGCTGGCATGGGAGGAGGTGTTTGGCTGCTCATCCAGCCCTGCCATTCTTTGTGCTGCCCAGGGAAAAGGTTCAACAGAGGAACTGGGCTTGACTCACTGGCTGCAAATTGGGCCATGCTGCTTTAGCACATTCCAGCCATGAACAGTGTAAAATGATATACCAGGAGTACAGATGTGGTTTGTTGCTGGCGCTTTGCTTCCCAACATTCCTGATCCATGCAGCATGCATGTTACTCTTTTATTCTTTTCCTTTGATTAAAAAATGATGAATAAGGGATAACTGCTTTTCTGCTATGTAGGGACCTGGGTCAGTTCTCTCGTCCAAGGAACAGAGGTTTTGGTACAACTTCCATGCAGTCAGAAATGCACAATATTGCATGCTTGTAAAGTCATCTGCTACTCATGTTGACTGCTTGTGTATATGCAAGCATGTATGCATTTTTTGCTGTTGTGCTCTTAAAATGTCATGTACTTTAACACTGTAGGAAGCCAGCTATCAGGATAGTAGGAAAAACAGAATAACAGAGTCACAGAATCACAGAACTGTTGAGGTCAGAAGGCACCTCCGGAGATCATCTAGTCCAAACCCCCTGCTCAAAGCAGGATCAACTAGAGCATCTTGCCCTGGGCTGTGTCCAGTTGCATTTTGAATTACTCTAAGGATAAAACTCCACAATCTCTGTGGGCAAACTCTTTCCAGCATTTGACCATCCTTAAGAGTAAAAAATGGTTTTTATGCTGTGTAAATGGAATTCCATACATTTCAGTTTGTGCTCATTACCTCTTTTTCTTTGACTGTGCATCACTGAGAAGACTCTGTCTCTATCTTCTTTACCTCACATCAGATATTTTTATACATTTTTATACATTGATAAGACCCTCCAGAGCCTTCTCTTCTCCAGGCTGAACAGTCTCAGCTCTCACAGCCTCTCCTCATATGACACATGCTTCAAGACCTTCATCATCTTTGTGGTCCTTTGCTGGATTGTCTCCAGAATGTACATGGTCCATGTCTCCCTTGTAGCTGGGAGCCCGGAACTGAACACAGCACTCCAGGTGTGGCCTCACCAGTGTTGAATGGAGGGTAAGGATCCCCTGCCTTGACTTTCTGGCAGTGCTTTGTTTGATGAAGCCCAGGAGGCTGTTGGCCTTCTTTGCCACAGGAACACATTGCTGGCTTATGTTGGTGTTCACCGGGACATCCAGGTCCTTCTCTGCAGAGCTCCTTTCCAGCTGTTTGATCCCGGCCTGTCCTGGTGCTTGGGGTTATTAATCCCCAGGTGCAGGACTCGTCATTACGCTTTGTTGAACTTCATGAGGTCCTTATCAAGCCATTTTTCCATCTTCTTGAGGTCCCTGTGAATGGCAGTACACCCTTCTGGTGTTTCAGCTACTCAGACCAATTTTGTATCATCTGCAAACTTGCTGAGTGTCCACTCTGTCCCATCATCCAGGTAGTTATTGAGATTGCTAAACAGTATTTAGTAGGTCCCGGTATCAACCTATGGGATGCACCACTAGTGACTGGCCTTCCAGCTGGATTTCATGCCACTGACCACTGTGAGCTTGACAGTTTTCAGTTTAACTCACTGTCCACTTATCTAGCTTATACTTTGTCAGTTTGTCAGTACAAAATGCAATGAATGCCTCAGTTGTTTCCACATCCTTTATCACCGGGTCCCCATTCTCATTCAGCAGCAGACTTGCATTTTCCCTAGTCTTCCTTTTGCAGGGATATACTTGTAAAAGTTCTTGTTGCCTATCACATCCCTCACCAGATGGAACATCAGATGCACTTTGGTTTTCCCAGCCTCATTCCTGCATGCTCAGACTGTTCCTACATTTCTGCTGTCCCTGCTTTCACCTCTTGTATGCTTCCTTTTTGTTTGTGTTCAGTCAGCAGGTCCTTATTCATCCATGAAGGCTGCCTGCAACCTGTGCTTGACTTCCTGCTTTTGGAGATGGACTGATCTTCAGCTTGGAGGAGATGATCCTTGAACATCAGCCAGCTCTTGGAGGACCCCTCTTTGCTCCAGGATGGTATTCCATGGGGTTCTTCCAAGAAGATCCTCAAACAGGCTGAAGTTTATTCTCCTAAAGTCCAAGGCTGTGACCCTTCTGTTTGTCTTGTTCCATCCTCTCAGGAACCTGATCTCCACCATTTCATGGTCGCGCAGCCAAGGCTGCCCCCAGCCTCCACATCTTTGATCAGTCTTTTCTTGTTGATGAATATCAGGTCTGGCAGAGCTGGACATAACTGAAAAACTCTCAGACACAGGAGTCTTAAAGTTTATCTGTACAATGAGTTAAATTTTCTTGAGCCATTTGTAGCTTTTATTTATTACATTCATTTTTATTTTTTTTCTTGAATGAAAGTTCACATCACCATTCCCTGCAATTGTTAGTCCAGGAGGTTTGCATTGTGACCTGCTCTGCTTTTCTGGGTGCCATTGCATGAACACTCCTTCTCTGATCCACTGCGTATTATCCTATAGTTATGTGCAGTGACGCCTACAGTAGCAGAACCACAGCATAGTTACACCTGGCCAGAAGTTTTAACATCATTTACAGATAATATGGCTTTGCATGTGGAGCATGCAAGCACCTGTCTTTCTTAAAAGCCTTTTTAAAGATATGCCAAAATTAAGAACATAATGAAAACAATATTTTTGTTCCCTCATGTTGCGGGGAGGTTAGTTTGGTTCTGCTGACCTTTGTGTGTGCTTGCCACGTTGATCTCATTCTGGCCTGTTACCTGTACCAGAGTGGGCATATGTCTCCCTGAAATTTGGCTTTGGGAAGAGACATCAGTGCAGAAATGCCTCAAGTCTTGCATCTGATGTTGCTTTTACCAGGTTTAGTTCCGCTTTCTTCCTTCGAACTTCATTCTTTCCCTAGAACAAGCCAGTGTTTCTCTCTTAGCTTTTCCAGAAAATGCCAGTGGTGATATAATCAATTCCTTACTGTCAGTGTGTCAATTCTCAGTTGGCTAGCGCAGCAATAGATTTAAAACTTAAGTGGGTGGAAAAACAGCTTTAATTAATTAAGATGGCTCATAATTATTTCTAATGTTACTGTTCTCTGAGGATATAGATAGTCACCCATGAATATGCTGCATTAGTTTGAAAAAGACTAATTTCTCTAAAAGAGGAAGATAATTTTTTGTGAAAAGTTAACCAGTAACAGCTTATTTAGATATTTCCGTGTATTTCCTTTATTGCAAGTGGCTGTTGTTAGCATGGCTCACAAATGCTGGGTTACAGTAAATAACATATTCCTGCCTTTTTCGGCACCTGTGTGAACTCATGGACCTCAGCTGAGTGGCCTTGGTGTAGCTAAGGACAATACTTGCCCCAGGATACGTTCAGGTAAGAAATTGTTTTATTGATAAGAAGCTGTGGATACCATAGTACATCAGTAAATACTTGTGTTATTCAGTATCATCCCTTTCCCCAAGAGCATTTTTATGATTATCCAAGCTTTTCATCACAGTCTTTTTACATGATCAAATTAACTGTCTGTATCTAGAGGCTACAGAGACCAAAAATTTTATATTTCTTAGAAAATTAAGCTTCAGCATTCATCTTCAGTATCTCTTTCTAGATCTATGGCACTCCCTCTGGTGAGTACTTGCCAGGAATGCTTTTTGTGGGTATTTATAGCACTATTTCTTTTGTAAACTAAATCTTTTTTGATAGACTTTGGCTTTTGGGCTCATTTTTATTCCATATCTCTACTTGGGTTGTACAAGACCCCTGACATGCGGTAATCCACTGGAATGAGAGGACAGGGTTCAGTGTACTATAGGTTTACATAAGTTTTGGGGCTTTATGTAAGTTTTGGGATTTCATACAAACAACTTTTTTCACTATCATCATTGTTCAAGTCTTCCAGATCTTTCATAATGTGTAGTGCTAATCCTTGACTTTGTAATATATTGATCATATAAATTATGTAACTAAGAAAACCATCTGTACAAAAATGAAGATTAAGTGTGTGAACTATTGAAAATGCATCAATGGGAATGTTTCTTTAAGCTCTGTAGATAGATCATAAGTCTCAAAACAGGAGGAGAAAGAACTAACTGATGGTTCATCTATAAATATACTCCCTTGTGTCAAGATCTCTGATCCAGAACATTGGATTGCTCAGATAATGGTTTAAATCAACCAAGACTGACCGTTAAGAGAATTCAAAGTTTGTTCTGTAAGTTGTGTTGCCCTTTTGCTGATCTTCTTTCTGTTCCGGATGTGCTGCCTGATGTGGGCAATTTCCCAGCGCTAATTACTTGGAAATACCCTTATCTTGAATAAAAAAATAGGAATGTCTAGATGTTGCTTGTACATCATACCTGAGAATGTCCCCTTATCTATCCTTCCTACTGACCAGGACTACGTCCTCCTCTCTTTGAAAATTAAGCATATGTTTCTCAATTTCCTGTGAGAAAATTTTGGCAAATGTGTAAGAGTCCATAAAACAACTACAGATTTAGCTTCTTTCACAGTCCTAAGCTTTAGTCAAAGTAATGACTTTCCAAAATTTCTAGTGTTTGTCATCACATTTCTCTATACTTTTAAGCATCCCATTCATTTTGCTTTTTTAAAATGTTTTTATCCCTTGACTTCAATTGGAACAGATCTAGGGAAAAAAGATTGTTTTACATGGTAATTTGGTAAATAACGCTACTTAATAACCTCAATAAGTTAAGGGATAAAGGAGGTGAGACTGTGTTTTGTTTTCTTCCTTCAGCTGATTGGTGTTTTCTCATCCATCCTTTTCTTTCTCTATTTTATTATCTTTCATTTCTAATTTCTGAACTTGTGATAGCTACACTAAATATGAAAAAAAAAAAAAAAATCTTCATTGCAAATGCTGCTGAGATTGCAGCTCTCCTAGAAATACCTATGGTACCTTTCAAGCAGCTGCAGTATTTGGCATGCTGTGCTGTGCTCTGTGTTATGATAGCTACCCTGCTATCAATACTGAGATAGCTAATTTAAAGATAGCTCAAATATGTTCCCTTGAGCTCTAGTGTTGACTGTGAATAAGTACTCTGATTACACAGTGACTAAGTATTCTATATAATGTATGTGGTATACCCAACAAGATAATGGAAAATGGAAAAGGAAGACTGCTTTTCTTGGTTTGCAGGTATTCAGTTTGACTGCAGGAAATGAAAAAGGTGAGGAAAATTATGGGAGGAAGGGCAGGACACCATCGTGATAAGGATCACTCTGCTTGTTTCTTCTTGTGATGGGGCAGCATTAACATTCTGAGCATCACAGCAGCACACGCGGCATCGGTGCCTTCCAGGAGCCAGCAAATACAATTGAACAGCGCCTGCATTTGTCAGCAGATCGTGCTGTTAGGAAGGAGGGGGAGTCCACATGAAAGCTCTTAGCATTTCTGCGCTGGCTTAGGGCTCCAGAATAGCGTATTGTCTTGCAATTATTTCCTTTAGAGTTGATCCAGTGAACTTTCCTCCACTTCTGCTGTCCCACATCTGTTTTGTTAGACAGCTGTAACTGGTTTAGAGTCATCATAATAAAAACCAAATCTTTTTCTTCTTTCAAAGCAATCTGTAGTTTGACAGGGAATAAAATGTCTACTTCAGCACTGGTGAAAGAAAAATCTGCCATTAATTGACAGAAATAGCTTTCTCTAGACTCTTGTTTAGGCACAGTATCAAGAATACATGTCCCGTGAAATACCCTAGGGGTTAGCATGTAGCATCAAAACACAGTTTAATCTTTATACTTTGTGGTTGCCTTTGGTGTGTTTCTCTGTGATTCTCCTCCCTCTTCTGCTGTAACACTTCATTCAAGTTCATGCATTGTGCTGTATTGCAATTTCTCTTTCTCTCCTTCATCTTTTGCAGTAAAGCTTTTATTTATTTATTTATTTACCTATTTAGAAATCATTTGAGTTTCTCTGCTGGTATGTTTTCCAGGACTCTTGTCTCTGTGGAATAGAGTACTTTTACAAACCGAGTACTTTTACAAACCGAGTAATTCCAGAGGCTCAGTTCTGACCTGCAACAATATCAGGCCTACGGAGAGAACTTCAGGGTGCAAAATGTTGTTTAATGAATAGTTAGCACAGCCTCTGAATCCGCTCTTTTTCTACTCTCAAACCGATGCAGAAAACAGAGGCATAACACATTTCACCATTTTTATAATGCATCGTGAAATATTTTTCAAATCTCTAGTGCCTTCTGAAGCTACAGACTCAGCCTTTAATAGAGTGTGGAGTTGCTTCTGGGCAGCAGGAATGGCAGATTTTTGCAGCGATCTTCCTCTGCAGCCGTTCTGCCTCCGTCTCTTTTTTCCATGAGTTCACATTAAGCTGTTCAGCAGGGAATTTACAAGCCATAAAACTGCATTATTCAGTTATGAAGTAACAACCTCATCACCATGACTTCAGCAAGTGCTCATAAAAGCCAGAGTCAGATTTATAAGCAGAGGAATTGCCATCTATGTCTAACATCTGGTTCACAGTGACAGACTTGCCAGTTTCCATCACCCAATAAGGTAAAATTCTGGTTAGGTATACTGTGGATAGTCTTTCTTTGTAAATTATTAAACAGGTTAAAGACAAAGTTAAGCATTCCACATGGTGCACTTTGTTTTGGGAGAAAGCATTATCCCCTTGGGTCTGGTTTTCTACACTGCAAATGAACTTTCAGGTTCTTCATTGTTTTTGCTTAAAGCAGTTGTGATGGAGAAACCTGCTGTTCTTCCATGTCACAGTTTGGTCACTGTCTCATGGGTAGTTTAGCAATTTTCTCCTCTTTTGATACTTCTTCAACACAACACCCGAGTAGTATGTTCACCCTGTGGGTAGAGTTTGAGGGTCTTGGCTGGTCTGCTTTTGGAAGGGCCAGAGGCACATTGCTTTGCTTTTTGGGTAATCTTTATCTTTATTTCATTGTAAGATCGAAGCCACATTTTACTTTTTCTGTTTCTTCAGGAGCTCACTAGATCTACACAGTCTTTCAAAACTAATTGCCAGTGGTTCAGAAAGTTCATTTATTCCTCTCTCACTTGAGGCTGCATTTCATAGCATTTATTAGTGGCCTGCATAATATTAATGAAGACATCAAGCCATTTTTTTCCTTACAGGAGTATGAAAAAGGGTGAAAGACACTGAGATCCCATGTATCACCCCCACATATATATAGCTGGAGAGTAATCACACTGATTATTTTGAATATTTTAGGAACTGCTCTGAGGCAAAAAAAAACTGTTAATGTAGTCAGGAGCCCATTATTATCAACAAGCTGTAACAGGGATGTTGAGAGGTCTTTTACATTACTCCAGAATAGCTGTTGCCCATTAACCATGCCAAGTCTCTCTAATATTGCAGAAGGTTTTAAAAAGCATTTAAAGATCATTAAAAGATTAGGCATTTAAAGATCATTTAGAAGGCATTGAAAGTCATCTGTGTGACCCTGGAGATCTTGCTAGGTCCATGGTTGCCTGTGTGGACACTTCTGTTTTACAAATTAACCCTGTACTATTTCAGTAGTCATAAAATTATGATGTCTGTAATATAAAACATTTGGATTCCATGTTAATATTGGCGTAATTCCTATCATTGCATCTAGTTACGTGAAATGCTGTAGCTCATGGACTAGTGGGACGTTGTCTCATTTTTTGCTGAAGCGGTAATTTGGTGACATGAGTCAGCAACAGTTTAAACAGAGACCATATCTGCTTCTGTTTACTGTGATTGCCCATCTGTTTCTTCTCTATTACTTTCAATTATTTGTCTAAAAATTAAGGAAATATAAATATGTCTATTCTGTTTTTGTAATAATGTTGTTCAAAGTCCAATGCAAGACCATGATGAAAATCATATAATCCTGAGCATGACATTATACAACATAAGCTTACAAACAAGAATATTTCCAAGAAAAACACTCAATATGTAATGAGCTTAGCAAAGTTAATATTTTGCGACATTAACATTTGCCTGAAGGTCAGAGTGACATGAGTCTGGTTTGAGTGTGGAACGTTTTGTTTCTTCAGATGCCTGATGTGGTGCAGGCACATCGGTGCTGCCAGCGTGTTTGTGTGCTGCTAATAATTTAATTCTGAGGCTGTGCAGAGCATTGTAGTGTGGGAGTGATGCTGAATTGTGTTTCAAAATAAAACAAGATGTGGAACATGAAAGGGGGAGTGGAAGCAACCCTTCAGCAGGCGGCATCAGAGGCAGGAGCTGCGAGACAAGGACAGGACAGTGCTCTGTGCTTCTCAGGAGCATTGTGAGCACTGCCCACAGTCCCTTGGAAGTTGTCCGAGTATTTGTTTTGTTCTCCTCTTGATGGATGCTGGGAAAAACAGCACAACAGTCCTTTCTAACTGCTTCTGACCCTCCATCCAAGTAATGCCTTTTGAACAGCAATCTCACAAATATGCTTTAACATATTGAAAATATGATATTAAAAAAAAAAAAGAGAAAAAGAAAAAGAACAACTGTATGAAAATGTATTAAGGCAGTGACATGCATTAAAGATATTACGTCAAGTAACAAACATTTCTTATCAATGCAACATGAAAATGTAGTGATATTTGAAGCAGCTAAAACATTACTTTGATGCATCTGACTATCCCATAAATGCTATGACATCCCTGGTAACAGGGGAAGATGTTGCTGAACATCTGAAGAGAAATGGTGAGCTGTACACATTTCATTGCACGTTGTAACTTAGCAATTTTTATTTAAGAAAGGATGACAAAGTCTTTTGAAATTCTATTAGATAGTATTACCATTCAGTGGTTCCGAATTATTCTAGTAGTCTGTGTGGGCTTTGTGATTATTAATCATTAATTTAGGATTAATTTGGATAATACAGTTCCATAGATATCATAGCACTTTGGTAAAGAGTGGAATAAATACAAAAGGAGGTTGTTGGTGCAGAGTGGGTCTGTGGCAGGTACACAGTGTGTATTTACAAGGGTAGAAGCTAAAGCTTGTTGTCTTTTGTACAAATTGATGAATGCAGTGTGGATGTGGGCCCTCCTGGGTTTGAGTACAATAAAGGATAACAATGCATGCTATTAAAAACTTAATTAAGCACAAGCAGGCCTCTGCTGCAGCAGAAGGCTACGGTCCTGGGCTTGCCCTCTCCTGTGGGATGCAAGTGATTCTTCTGAGCCACAGCAGGAAGGGTGGGACTGCAGGGGAGGCTGCAGCCACCACCAGCAGACTTCTTCACCTCTCTTTCCAAGAAAATTAGCGTGATCCTGGGAACTGGGAGCTCAGATTCCGGGTAGATGTTGAACATACAGATCACCGTTTTCAGGCATTTTGCTCTCTCATAAATTTTTAAAAATGTTTACTGCATTTGATTATTTTTGTTAGCCTCTCAAAGCATTTATCTAATAGATGGTATAAGTTTTCTATTGATTTTATTGTGGCATCCATTTCACATATGACAATTCCTACTTACTTCTTTCAGTAAAAACTACTCAGAAGTCTGTTTTATGCTAGCACATCAGAAAATGAGACCAGATGTACTTCAGAACAACACTTCAAAGATTTTATTGATTTTTGGTTTTTTCAGAGGAATGTTTCATCACAGGCTTTCAGCGAAGCTCTTTCTTCAGCTCTTCTTGTGATATATAGTGCTCTAAAAAGGCAAAATGTTGTCTTCTTAAATGACTGACCTTCTAGGGCAAAGGCATCAGTGACTGAAGAGTTTCAAACACATCAAGTAAGTTGAGACTGAGTTATATTGGTTAGTAATGCAAATTTTTCTTCTTATAGCATTTAGAAGTATATGCTTGCAGGGAGCAAAATATGAAGGCAGTTTTCAGTTAAAGATGTCATCTCTGAGAGTATCCGTGTTTACCTTCTCTTTTCTGTGCATGTTTGTGTGGATGTGTGCACATTTTAATCAGTTTTAATCACAGAAATCTGAGTGTCATAATGTGATAAGCATTCATGTTGGCCTTATTTTTTAACAACAAAACTCAGGTAATGTGTTTTGTGCGATTTTTTTTTTAGGTGTAATTAATATAAATCTATATTTTATACAAGATTACAGTCATGATTATGTGGAAATGCTCTCAAAGTCATATGTATTTATGCATAGAGAGGACGGTGAGAGGGAGCAAGGATGGTTGAGGGGAAAAAACAGTGAACTGTGAGATGTGAGATAAGAGTTTTATTGTGCATCTTTTGGGGTCTGACTATATTGCTAGAGATGAGCCATGCCACAGTTATGCACTTTTCCCGGAGGAGTGCTGATAAAGCCTTGTGTCACACCAAAGCAGAGAGTGTCCATGGTAGAGATAGATCAGGGAGGCTCCCTGAGAAATGTTCATAGTGCTCTTAAAAAACATCTGTAAAATTATTAATGATATCCATCTGCCTTTAAAGCTAGATTTGATTCCCTACCACGGCCTGGAGTTTATCCTTTTAATTCTGTGCTTGGAGTGAGAGCTCACATGCTGACCACCGTGCCCCTGAGGACCGGCAGCAGCCACCGCTCGGGACACTCCAGGGCTGGCACCGCACCCCCCGGGTAGTGGGACATGTTTTGGGAGGAAGCATCGGCTCAACTCAGCCCGCTGAGAGTCTCATTGAGCACCCTTAGGAATACCATCTCTTATGAAGACCTCATGCATTTCCCTCTTTGTTTTTTTTTTTTTACGTTTTATGACTGTGCTACACTTTGACAGCTTGGGATGAGTTTTTCCGAGATGGGTATCAGCCCTGAGCCGTATTATTTTAATTATCTTGTTTGGGAAAATAGTGACCAGAAAATTTCAGGCATTTCTGGGAATAAAACAGGGGAAGAAAATGTTTGTTTTCTGATCTTGATAAATGCGTTGACTTTGTTTGGGTAGCTGTAACTCCTCTGTATTTTGATGGAGACCTGAAATTTGTCAAGGGATGGTTGGTGGTGGGGGTGAGGAATTGAATTTCTGATAAGGAAGTGCTTTTTGATGTGCTCCTCCTGCACTTGTCTGAGTGAAAAGTCTGCGCTTAGTGGCTACTCCCCAGGGCTCCTGCGAGTGCAGCCACACGGAACATCTCCCGGTCGAGGCTGGAGAAGACTTTCCCTGTGGTTGAACCAGGGCCTCATGGATTAGAGAAGGGAACATAGGTCAGCGTGTGCGTTCCACAACATCCCTTCTGACTGAGTGGTGTTGAGGGTCACTGACTTGTATAAGGGAGGCACCGTATTGACCGGTGCACACCAGGGGGAAGACACTGCTCAGGAGGGAGCCCTACACTCTGCTCCTCCATCTCAAAGCAGTGGGTGATGTGCATCCTTGTGTCAGGTATGTTGTCTCTGGCACACCAACTGGAGCGTGCACCCGTGCAGCGTTGGCTGCTGCAGCACTGAGGGTCTCTGGTTCACCCCTCACAGATTCCTGACTCCTGAGTCGTAGTGCTCAGAAATACCCAAAATTGGCAGCATGAAGCTGGAAATCACACTCTTCTCATTAAAACCAGCCAGCAGTGGTCACTAGCAGCAGGGGTCTTCTTTTTGTGTGTGCCCCATTTGGGTCTATTTCTGACCCATGAAAGTGCTTAGTGACTTTATCTGCAGCTGGCTATTCGAGGGTGAGGTAACTCTGATATACGCCCCTGGAGAGAGATTTTAGATGAACTAGGCATTTTGTCTCATGAAATTGAAATGTATGCAGATGACGTTTTTTCTTACATAAAGGGTGGTCACATGGCATGGGGGCTGGCAGTCACATTTATCCCTATTAAAAAAGGGACAAAGAGCCAAGGTTTGTTGTGGTCCCACAGCTGCACCAAATGGTGGCAGGGAAAAAGAAAAATCAGTACCTACTCTTTTTAACCTCTTTGTTCCTCTTAAGCTGTGCTGGTTTGGGGAGAGATTGGGTAAGCAACAAGGAGAAAGAAATACCTGCAAAATCCAAGCTTGAGCTAATAGCTGCGAACAAGCAGTCAAATCTTCTGGGTTTCAAACTGGAGGCAGAAACAACACATTCCTATAAAACTGGGTAAAGTTGTGAGTGTTGTCAAATCTTGCAGCCGGTAACAGCTAATGTCAAGTCTGTCAGAGGCACATGACTGCTGTGTCTCTGATTTAAAGTTAGCTGAGGGTTAGCAAAAAAGTTTAAATATGCAGTCTTGTCTGGAAGAAAAAGATGAGTAGTGAATCTTTTTGATTTTTTTTTCCTCACAGTTAGGAGGAATCAAGTTGCTCCTGAGCCAGTTTAGCTCTGTGTGTCTCCCTAAAACTTAATACAAACCATTTACTTCAAGTCACATATGAGAAGCCTCCATTACTGCAGAGCGGGCAGCGTTTTGACCGTGGGGCAGGCAGACCAGGAGGCTGATCACTTTTTCCTTAAATCTGGCTTGCTATCCTTATAGAGCCTAAGTTAAATTCCAGGAGCTGGTTAGAACTTGTGGCAGCAGTCCCAAGATCCTCAGCCCTCTTGATGAGACTCAATGGTGTCACTGTCTTGGCTGAGGTACCCAGCTGTGGGGAGGGGAACTGCAGTTAGGAAGCTACTACAGGTTCCTGGACATTGCCCAAGTGCGAGCAGATCCTCAGTGGACCAGGGCCAGTGGTCACCAGGGTCCTTGGCAAGAAGCCGGAGAAACCAACAACCCTGTGCCATCACCTGCTGCCGCCTACTCCAAGGTGGGCATCACCATATGAAGTGATGGGCCAGTTAAAGTGAGGCAATTCAGCTGTCTCTGCAAGCAGACAAGCATCTTAATTAATCCTGAAACCGCTGGATGTAAATGAAGCCTATGTGACAGGTTTAGTAAGACACTTTACTTTGAGGCAGCTGAAGATTAAAGACGTGATCCTCTTCAGTATGTTCACATCCCAATTCTGAATTTGTTCAGATCACATTCCCCAAAGGAAAAAACAGTCTTATCCTCTGCCATCAGTACAGTTGGGCATCTCCTTCATCCTGAGTGCTGTGTGAATGGAAAAGGAGACTACCCTGAGCAGATGGAGTCCAACATAAGCAATGGTAGGCTAAGTTTACAGACTGTTGAGAGCAGCCTTACGGAGAAGGACTTGGGGGTACTGGTGGACGAAAGATTGGACATGAGTTGGCAATGTGCACTGACAGCCCAGAATGCCAGTTGTACCCTGGGCTGCATCAAAAGCAGCGTGGCCAGCAGGTGGAGGGAGGCGATTATGCCCCTCTACTAGGCTCTGGTGAGACCCCACCTGGAGTCCTGTGTCCAGCTCTGGAGCCCTCAGTGCAGGACAGACATGGACCTGTTGGAGAGGGGCCAGAGGAGCCACAGAAATGATCAGAGGGCTGAACAGCTCTGCTGTGAGGACAGGCTGAGAGAGCTGGGGTTGTTCAGCCTGGAGAAGAGAAGGCTCTGGGGACACCTTGTTGCAGCCTTTCAGTATATAAAGGGAGCTTGTAAGAGAGACTGAGAGAGACTTTTACCAAGGCCTGTAGTGACAGGACAAGGGGGAATGTTTTTATACTTAAAAATGGTAAATTTAGACTGGATATAACAAAGAAAATCGTTCAGTGAGAGTGGTGAGACACTGGATCATATTTCCTACAGAAACTGTGGAGGTCCTATTATTGGAAATGTAGAAAGTCAGGTTGGGTAGGACTGTAAGCAACATGATCTAGTTGAAGATTCCCCTGCCTATGGCAGGGGGTAAGACTAGATGATCTTTGATGGTCCTTTCCAACCAAAACTATTCTATGATTCTTAAAGACATCAACATAATAGCCAGCAGCTGGACTGACCTGGCCTTTATGAACTTTTCAGAGGTATTGTATGCAGGAGAGTGTAAGGAAGTAAAAATGAGCTCCTCAGGGGCTGATGGGAAGGTACCTCTTTGAAAGTTAGACATCAAACTAACTGTGGTGGTCATAGACTGCACGTCGTAAGTCATGACAACTATAGTTGTCAACAGTTTATTGCACGCAAGAAGTTATGACTGAGCCATGATAAATTATACAGGCTTTGGAAGTCAGGACAAGTACCTTATATTTGATACGGCAGAGCAGAGTGGTGACATATAGATGAGGTGATATGGTCAAAGGCATAGGCCTGGGAAACGATTTTTGCAGGAGGTTTCGGGATGGATATGAGTGTTGCAGGAGTCCATGTGATATGGGTAGGGGTGACAGCTTAGGCTGCATTTCAGCTGTACGGATGGCTGTGAAAGTCTGTATCCTGTTATCCAGAGAGAATCGATATGGCTTATGCATGGTAGAACAAATACAGGATCTGGAGTGAGAAAATACTGCCAACACCGTATGTCAGAGACATGGTAAAAGGACAACAGTAAATGAGATGGAAGGGACTACCTTTTTCTTTTTCTGTATATCAGTGTATCTTTTGTCATAGTTATCTGACCTTACTAGATACAGTGAATCTCAGCATTTGTCAGCTGTTAATTGAAATTATTTATTCCAGGTTTCAAGTATTCAGCAAAGCTTTGATGTCTCACTGCCTGACAGTGACAGTTCCTAATGGTTGCTGTTGGGTTACCTGAAAAAGTATGCAGAGAAGTGTGTGAGCACTGTGACAAGGTCAGGTTTCGTGATTTACTCTGTTTTCTCCCTGTTTAGTATTGCAGAATATTTACGTTTTCAGTCCTCAGAAGTGTGACACTTGTACAAGGTTTGTGGCTGTGGCAGAGGTGAGGGGCTTGGCACCCTGTTGGCCTGGCACACTGTGACTAACTCCTGAACAAGGGAAAGCAGGCAAACAAGGAATTTCAGACTCTCACCCCTGAAAACTGTGGACACGGCCTTTTAAAATAAATGATTGTCGTATAAGGCACCTCTAAAGGACTTACGTGACTAATAAAATTTAAAGTATTTTTGATTAGACTTCTACCTTTGGAACAAAGCAAAGCTTCCATGAAGGTCGTATTTGTTCCTAAAATCAGAAAACTGAATCTCCTTCTGTGAGATATTTCTTGCCCTGTAAAATATTCTGTCTTGTGTTGTAGCTCTGAATAACTCTTTTAAAGGTGCTCTTTTTTTTTTTTTTTTTGCTAACTGTACAATATCAGTGCTTCCTGACCTGAAGCCAACGTACTGTCCAATTCCACTATGGAGTCTTGTTTGCTTTCTGTACATATGTGGACATGGGTGTGCAAGACTGCACACTTCCACCGAGGTGGCTTTGTCAGGTGACTGTCCTGTCCGGGACTCTGTACTTCAGGACCCAGAGGAAAGCAATGAGTCACGAGTGACGGAGTGCCATCATTCCTTGGTCCATCGCAGGGCTGCCCGGGGTACACACAAGCTACAGCTACAGTATAGCCCATTACTTTGTTTTGACAACCATATCCAGACAACCTTATCTCCACTGGGACAGGTAATTCCAAGGGACAAGAGGGTGAATTTTGCATATATTGTTCATGCTTGTTGGAAAACAAAGAGAATACAGTGAGACTTCTCTTCTTCCAGGCATTTAGGTCCATAAGTAGCTTCAGAGATGTGAGCAGTTGCACCAAGCACTGTTGAGGGACATCAGATCCCTTTTGCAAATGCCAGGAACTCCCTTCCCCTCAGTCTCTGTCTGAGGATAGATGAAGCCCTATGAATAGCTGCCTCTCAAGGTCAAAAATGCTGCTTCTTGAATACAAAATTATGAAAACATCTATTTAAAATAAAAGTATTTTCTGTGCTGTATTCCTGACTTAGCATGATCTGAATGTCTTCAAAATCTCAAGGAGCAGCTGCTGGGTCCCACAGCAGTTTTCTCTGACTCACATTATAAAGCCAAGGTGCTGCTGTGAATGAAAAATCCTTCAAGGTGTCTGGAATTCTTCTTTTACTGGGTAAGACAAAACTATAATTGAACTGTACATATCTGTCTTCTAAATTGGAAGTTTTTACTTTATTTATTTAAAACGGAGGGTTAGGAGAGAAAATAACCCCAAACAAATCCTTCTCCCCTTATAGTAATGGACATCTTTATTTCATGTCTGCTGCTACTACTGCTCTTTAAAGACATTTTCTAGATTGCACAAACCTTTAAAATGTTGCCACCAAAACTGGTAGTTAGATTAAACATTCTAACCCTCTTTTTTTTACCTAATATTGCAATTGTCGTGTTATGTTAAGTTGACCCTTCCATTTTCCTAAATGTAGGCTCCATGAGAAGGGTACATTAAAGCTACCTATGACAAAGATTAGATAATGATATGCTAGCAACTGTTTCTTCTATACACGTTGACCTTTTCCATCAACTGAATGATCACTGACAAACGTGCTTTTTCCAGTGCTTAGAATTCAGAGTGGAATAAATTGATATAATCGCTCATCTATTTTTCTGCTTTTTCAATACGCACTTACTTTCAAAGCAGGGTGTGGGGAGTGGTCGGGGTCCATAATGAATGGTGACAAATAGTGGTCATCACATCTGCCATACACATAAATTTACTGTCACCCTGAATGAAGCTGAAGGAAAGATGTTGACTACTTCTCTATGTAACAATTTCCGGGAAAAGACAGGGTTAGAAATTAATGCAGCTGGGAACCCCTTTCTCTGCATTCCTTTTCCACTCAGTATTTTGCTGATTTGAAAGATTGCTGGTTTAAATACCATATACAGTCCCTGAAATCTGGTTACATCTTAGTCAGCCAACAAGAGCTACTAGTCCTCAGAGTGCAGCTTTAACACAGCATTTGGGGAATTAAATTCGTGCTTGAATTTAGTGGAAAAAGAATGCCATTACTTTTTTGATGGCATTTTAATTAGTTTTGCTCCTTATCCCTAGAGGCATCTAGAGGAAATCTGATTCATGAACATTTGCTCCATAATGCTGCTGGAGTCAAGCTGGGAAGCACCTCTGTGTTTAGTTATTAATATTTCCCTGTGAATAGCCGAAGTGCTGTCCCTCTTTTCTGTATGTAGGTATTGGTTACCACAAATATATATGTATACATACCTGTGTATATACATAAACACATTTTATCTGTTATCTCCTGTTCTCTGATCTTCACATTTAAGGTTTAGAAAAGGCAATTTTGGCGTCATCTTGTTCCCACAGATCTCCCCGATACCTTTTACAGAGACAAGAATGGGGCTGGCTTTGGAAAACGCTGCCATGAGCTCTTGCCCTGGCTGGGGCTCAGGTGCCTGCTCTTCGTATTAGGTTATTCTATACAGTCTGCCACGGTCTTGCTGCATGATCGTGAACAGTTCCGTTAAATGCTGCAGCCATCATATCTCTGGGACCTGTTTGCTGGAGTGGTCTGTGGGGCGGGGCCAAATACTATGGGGTAAGGTTTGTAAAAGGAAAGGCAGAGATAACAAAATACCTCCGTGTAATTCAGCTCAGAAGTTGAGCAAGCAAAAGAGAGACAGTAGAAACCAATCTTCGTTTTCTCTGCTTTTCATAGAACGTTGTTTCTAACCTAATGCATTTTAGCTTTGGGCTATAGCCTGTATCCTGCCACAAGCTATAATGGATGCTCATGGTGCTCCCTTCTGCTTTTATCATCTGTGAACTGTTTGACAATAACGTATTTGTTGATTCTTGGATACTTATAAAGATCTATTGCTTGTCTCAACTTTTCTTTTTATTTCCCTTTGTTTTTGACGTTGTATGACATGTTGATTGTGGATTTAGACGAAGATCTGGGTTTGGTGTGATTAGGTTATTGATTAAGTGGTTAACTGCTACCTGTTATCTCAAAACTGCTCTGAAATGTCTTCAGTGAGGTTTTGAGAAAAGCTTTACTTCTTCAAGCCATTTTATCCCTTCTTCAGCAATGGATTTTCTGAATGAGGGATAGTCCTGCATCCCCCCCAAGACCTGTCTGGGTATTTCTGTAAGAACAATTAAGAGATTAACAGTACGTCTCATTTTGTCTTTGTCCTTTATCCATCTTCTTTTCCACAGTAGTATTCACCAGCTATTGCATCAGAGATGCATATAAAACACAGGTAAACTTAATACTGGTCTAGGTTTTGTTTGCTACTAGATTGTTCTCTACAGAAATACTTTCTCTTTGGGAAATCGTTTGTATTAGTACTCCATAAAGCTGGTTGATTGTCACAAAAATCAATTGCAACCACAATTGTTAACTTTTATTTCTGGACATTTAGTATTATGCAAAGGCTTTGCTGAAGCAAGTCATATGGGAGTGAGTGTATTTGGGTTTGGATCTTGAGATCTCAAGTCCCTAGTCAGTTCTGAGTATTTTAAATATTATTGCAATATCCAGGCATGGAAATGGTCATCAAAAATGTTGCAGAAGAGCATGATTGTTATCAGAAAAATGCTCTAAATCATTTGAATCCAGTCACACAATGCAAATACATGTAAAGCAATGTTACGCATACAACTTTCACATTTTGGTCATGGAGTTAAGACCAAAATAGCATTTTCCATGTTCCTCCCTAGCAGGAATGAAAGTATTGCATAAAACATTGCATCCTGCAGAGTAGAAAGTCCTTGCTTTTAGATTGTGTGTAATTCTTACACAACATGAGTAATTTTTGATGTGAGTTCTGTCTGCTGCTTCTGTTTCCTTTTGTTTCTTTGTCTGTATTTAATGTATTAAAACAAACAACAAAATTTTGAAGTCTTTTAAAGAAAAGTAGTTTCAGAGATGAACGTAGGTTTTTAGCAATCAATTTCTAGTGGTAAACCCTCCTCAAAAATGGAAAAAATGGTGAAATAGAGATGATTGATGATTAATGCTGGAGTTTTTTGTCTCTTTATGGGTTTAATGGAAATACAACTTTACAAATAGTAATTGAATATTTATATTCAAGTTAAGATGCCACTTTATAATAAAAGCTTTAGTATTTTTTCTCACTGCCTTTGTTCAATCACTTTTGCACTGATTTTGCCATAAATACTGCCTCAATTTTCAACCTCTTTCCTTCAAAGGGATCAAAGTCAAAAGTCAATTGCATCCATACTGTTGCCACTGCTGGAATGTATTTTTTTTTCAGCATTTTAAGTGTGTGCTGCTGCCTCTGAATGGACACAGCTTATTGAACAATAGTAAGATAATGCAGAGAAATCTTCAGTCTCTCAGTGTATTGAAAATACTAGCTTTCTTCTGCCTTTAAAGATTAATAGTTTTACTGGGATATGTTCAACTCCTTTGATGTTTAAATATTAGATGCTACAGCTCTTTCAGACAACATTAAACAGAAGCGATGTTTCAGTTCAAATCCTGACAGTTGGCAAAATTCTCCGGCTAATACGTACACCAGCTGAAGGGACCTTGTGCACCTTTGCCTGATTCTCACACTAAAACACTGGGTCCAGAGAATGTGAGCTGTATATTGTTTGCAGTTTAAATGTGCTTCACAGTCAAGGTTTTGATTCTGTATCTGATTTTATGTATTTTTTATATGGTTTTTATTCTACCAGAACCCCAAAGGAGTTTTTGCATTGACTTCAGTAACCTTTGAACTGGGCATATAGGAGTCTGAAAAACACAGTTACTTTGCCAGTGAGTTGTTTTCCCTGATCTGTTTGGCCGAACATTGATTTTACTCCCCCATGTGCTGTGAATGCAATTTGGAATTAATGTCTGCTTTTATTAGACAGCAGCTTTAAGGCAGGGAACAGTGTCATGTCTTTTCTAAGTGTCTTTACAGAACAGCAGCATCACAGCTGCTAGAAGAACTTTGCAATCTATATTTGTTAATTACTGCTAAAAAGTGCTTGTAAGGAAGTAGGTATGACTCTATTTATGGATTTCCTTAAAAAATGGGATCCAGCCCTGACGTCTCATTTGCATGCAGGAAGGAAGCCCGTTGCTTCAGTCAGGAGTATTTTGGCCTTTCTCCATTTTCCTCAGTGTTCACTTCCAGGGCACCAGCTCCGGTCCCAGTAGTCTGGAGAGTGTATTTCATCTGCCCTTCCCACCCCCCAAGTCCCTCATAAGAAGGAGTGAGCCCTTGAAAAATCCACTTCTAAACCTTACCGTCAGGTCTCAGCCTCAAAGAAGAGAGGACCAATGAAAATACTTGGCGCCCAAAGGCATTTTAATTTTTCAAGCCAATTCAGCTAGTCTAATTTAAAAAAATTACCTTTTCTTGCAAACATTCTTTTCTACCCTGAGACCACATAGCGTTTTTGTACTGTCAGACACTAGACATATAGTTAGTAATGAATGTCCAGTGACTGCTGGTTTTTACATATTCTCCTATCACTTATCATTGTTACAGTGATCTGTTTTTCATGTTTTTTTCTCCGCTTCTTTTCCCATCCTGTCTGTTGTCATCATGGCAGCTTTTGCAGAAGGGTTTTGCATAACCATATGGTGCCTGGCTGGGAAAACGCCTTGAATTCTGAGGACAAGTCGCTGCCATAATGCATTTTAAGAGCAACAGCCATGTTCTAAAGAGGCAACTCATCACTGAAGGTGTCCCCAGGCAGTTGTGGCATGCTCCTTTGCCAGCCCCAGAGGAGGACTTCCGAGAAGCTGTGAGCACATATGTCCTAGATCTTACACTGGACAGCAGACATCAGGTTTTGTTGTTGTTTGGTTGGTTTTCTTTTTCCAGAGCATTGTGTATTTACAGTTAAGTTAGGTGCAAAAACCTTTTGTAGACCTTTATACGTTCGAAGTGGGTAGCAAATTGAGAAATGTGTTGCCTGTCATTGTGACCAACGGTATACACACATTCTGGTGGTTTTCTTTGTGTGTTTGTGGAAGGAAGGGAGGGAAGAGAAGCATGGCTCACACAGCAGATGATGCGATTGATCAACATGTTAACTAGTGTAGCAAAATCCCATCTGTTTACACGGTTTACATCTTTCCCAACCATGAAAAAGAGATGAGGGGAAAAGAAGCACAGAAACAAAATCCAGCATGAATGAAAAGGAGCCCAGTCCTGTTACTGATGTAACTAACACAGCTTCAAGGAGAATAAGGACATGTCCTAAGAGAGAGGCTGCATGCACATCCGCAAATACCATCCTCCCCTCATTCTGCTTGGCAAGAACAGTGGACGCTTTTCTCTCCAGATTTCTATTTTTCTTTTGGAATGTGCTTAAGCCCCTGGGTGTCTTCTGTAATAATCAATTCCCTTTTTAATGACAAGCAGGATCTAGAATAAAGGATATTGTAACAAGGGATCCTTTCATAATAACTAATTGCAACTTGATTGTGGTTTGAGTTTTTTTCGGTTTCTGTCTACGTGGTTTCTTTTATTCATGCTGGCAATGGCAGTGAGTGGGATAGTAAAACATTCTGAGATCCAGGCCTATTCTGATAATTGTATGACTTCCTGCAAGATTTGAAGACACTTAAAAAATACTTGTGCTGTGAGCAGATTCCGTGCAATAACAGCGCCCTATCTGCCTCACTTCTTTCTGTAGTTACTACAAAAATAGTAGCTGAAGTAGCTTTAATTGTGAATGAAGCAATGTTTGTGGTTTCTTTAATCACTATTTACTTTCAGTAAGAGAGCTTTTTCAAGTAATGGGAGTAAAACATATTCTTCTGTCAATCAGTCTAAACATTAAGAAAGCTATGTAGAAAATATTATAATTTAATCACAGATGTGCTTATTTAGGAGAAACAAGTCACCAAAGGCATGCATGCAGAAATGTCTTAGCTGTGTATGCAGATTCTCCAAAAATGGCTGTGAATGTATAATTCTGCATGCACAGAAGTTCAAACTATCAAGATTTTGACTTCTATCACAGTGTGTAGTACTCCATGGCATGCCTGATGAAAAGCCGTTGTAATCTGCCAGAAAATTCTGATTAACTCTTCCAAACATAGGATCAGTAGTAATTGGTGCCCAGTGAGCCTGTGTTTGGGACATCCTGGATGTTGGCTGTGGCAGAACCCGGAGGGTAAAGCCCTGCAGAAGGTGCGTTGCTCCCAAGCACCTAAGAAGAGAGGCAGAAGTTTTATAGAGTGTGCTGGTTGAGTTCAGAAGTACAGTTCTGACAGCATTTTAGTACAAATGTGATGCCCAGGTGGTACAAAAACATGAGTAATGACAAATGTATTAATTCTCCTGCTAAAGCAATCCAGTGCCCAGTCCCTCTTAGTTGTAACTTTTGTCTGAATCCTAAGATAATTTAGATTCCCTTGATGATATCTATTCAATAAGTAGCCTCCTAGGACTACAGTCTGTTTCCCATTATATTTGTCAACACCTGCCATAACAGAGCCTTGGTCTTAGTCTGCTCGAAGATACTGTATATTAACAACATTGCTGCTACTATGATGATGCTAGTAATTTATAGCTCTAACATGTCTCCTGTCTTTTTCAGCAGTCAAGAAAACTCCCTTTTCTTATCTGCCACTGTTGAATTTGGAGAGTAATGCTACCTTTAATGTCCTTCCACTAACCTTAGGTATTTATGGTAATGTCAAATGCTTTGAAAGTTTTTACCTCTTGTTTCTTAAGTTTCTGAGAGAAAATACAATCTTCAGGCTTCCCTGTAATCAGCTGTGTACTATGTTCTGGTAGAAAGTCATGTTTCGCAAACTTTTTTGCCTCTAATAGTAGGTCCAGCTTGTGAATTCTTGTCTTTTTGGAGGAGAAAAAAAAGAATCCCTATATCCGTGCTGTACATTCTCAACAAAGAAAATAAATCCCAAGGCCAGGCTGGATGGAGCTCTGAGCAACCTGATCTAGTCGAAGATGTCCCTGCTCATTGCAGGGGGGTTGGACTAGATGACCCGTGAAGGTCCCTTCCAGTCCAAACTGTTCTATGATTCTACGATCCCCATTTTTTTAAATTTCTATTTTCATTCTTCATCTCATTTCAAGCCTGCAGTTGGTTTGACTTTTGTCCTTTAATATTTATTTTAACAAAGTGCTGTTGCCAATGTGCTTTTCTGGAACCTGCTTATCCAAACTTTTTTTCTTTTGAGCTCACCCCTTCTGCTCTTGGATTTCTTGACTAATTGTTACAGTACACAAAGACTGATAATTCTTCATCTTGACATAAACAGCAACCTGTATTTTGAGAATGTGAAGAACTCAGCACATATCTAATTGATTCATAGACTTTTAATGACTAGTTGGCATTTCTTCCAGGACTTGCTTCTTAAAAGCAGTCTTTTTATGGCCATATGGAAATATTTTAGATGATTCAAGGAGAGGAGGAAAAAAAAAAAAAAAACAAAGTCAAATACCATGCCCAGGAATCTGCTGTTGACAAAATTTTAGGTGAGTTTTGAATTAAGGACCTGATACTATCTACATCTTTATGTCATTAACACAATGTTAAAGAGATTGCATTAGTTTTTTAAAATTCACAAATGTTATAGCATCTGAGTAATTTTATAAATGGTAAACTATGCGTCTTGACGTGAAATTCTTACTTCAACATCCATGTTTCAGCTCTGTGTGCATTAGTGAAACTTTTGTTCCAAAGCTGTGGTCAGAAAAAGCAAAAAATGTAAAAGGAATTACTTTTCCTGGGTGAAGGTATTGACCATTGCATCCTGGCGAAGGGCTGAGTGTATCCCTTTGCTCTCTAGCGATGGCAGGGAGCTCAGAGCTCTTGTCCTGTGGCCGAGGAGCGGCTGTCTGCACTGTACCCTAAATGCCCTGGACCGTAAATCAGACCAGCCCCATTTTGGTCAACTGAACAATTCTGATTTTCACCAGCTGATGAGCGGATGTTCTCTTTGAGTCAAATGAGAGTGCCCAGTGCAGGTGGGTGAGACTTTCAAGAGTGCCTTATAGACCCTTTTTTTGTTTTCTCTTTTGGAAATTATAATCCCACTAAAAATGTGAAAAGTAGTGAATGGAATTCAGATATTTGGCTGAATTCGGCCTTTACTTTTATTTCTAGAAGATAATTCATAAATGACAAAAAGAATATTCATCATATTATCTTTTAATATTTATTTAGAAAGGCATTTTCAGGATTAAGTGACCTGAAAATAAAATGTTTTGCAATGGATAAAACAAGTCATCCCATGTTGATATAAACAGGAACCTTCTCCTCCCCACTTCAACCTGTGAATGAAAAACATCCATTATTTCTTCAACTCTAATTACTAGATTAGAGAGGCACACTTTGAATTTTCCCTGCTATCATTGTGAGCTGGTTTAGTTCAATGTATCACTGCTCTGGGCATTGACTATTCCTCCTCTTTCCCAGATTCTGCATCCTGCTCTTAGAGTTTTCTCTTCCCCTTTTCATGTGCTGCTCTGGTCAGATCCTCAGCTGGTGTGAGTAGCTGTGATCACTGTAAGGGTGCTGCTGATTTACACAAGCAAATCCTGTTCCATGTTGCCTTACTGCCTTATGAAAATGGATTTGGCGAGCAGCTTTGTCTGTGATGTCTGATCTGAGTTTGTTAGCATCCTAATATGCCTCAGCCAAGTGGTTTTTAAGGGTGTTTTCATTTTATTTTTAGGAGAATTTTATGTTTATTCTTTCTTTATTAGTTAAATGTTGTATTGAAGAAACAAATTGTCCATTGAGATGGATTTAGTGGAGCATTTATTTCTTTCTTGACAGAATGGTTCTCTGCATCCATTAAAAAGTAGGAACAAAAAAGAAAGGCATTTTATTTAAAATTTTATGTATGAAATAACCAAGTAAATGTGTATATGGGTAAACTTTAATTGGCAGGTGGGTGATTACCAGTCTCTTAATTAAACTCAGTGAAATCAGGAAGACTCACAGCCTTTACTTGCAGCTGTGTATCAGACAAACCCTCAGCAGACTGCAGCCTTCTGGTCCGCTGGGATTTCAGGTTTTCCTGTTGCTTTTTGGGAATGCTACCACCTTCTGCCAGTGCCTGCCAGCACCGCCCCTGCTGCACCTGGGAGGGAAGGTGGGATGGCTGCCTTCACCTTGCCAGGTATTTGATGCTCAAATCTTGGTAACGTTTGCTCATGTCAGTGTGGATTTGAAAACCACGTAGGGACCTGTAATTTGGAGAGTGAGTGTGGATGCGGGCAGCCCCTGCCAAGCATGCTCAATCCCACCCATAGCCCATGATGCTCTCAGGGAGCGCAGCGAGGTCAAGGGCTCCAAAATGCTGCCCTGTGTCTTGTGTGGTGAAAGGGCAAGGACTGGGTTTGCAAATCTGTTGTGTGGGAAGAAGGTGGGTTGAAACACCCCCAGTGCCCCTGCAGCTTCCCTGAGCTGGTGTCTGCTTGCCTCCCCTACCACCATGGCCAAGTCTGTCATCTCACCAGCCCTGGCAGCTGCGCAGCAGAGGAGAAAAGGCTGAGCATGGAGCGAATCAGGGTTCATAACAGCTCCTGTGGTTTATGATGTAGGCGGTTTGTTTTGGTAACAAATCAGAAGTGAAGGTCTCAGAAAGATGGAGCTATTGTGAGATGAGGAGCACCCTGGGAAAATGCAAAAAGAACCATAATCACTTTAAATCAAATAAGTCAATACAGAGGCCAGCAATTGGTAGGACAGTAGTGCCGAGCTAAATAAAACACTACTTACGCTACTCACAACTGATTTTAGTAACAAACAATGCAGCTGTTATTTACCAAAGATATCAGTTATTTAATTATAGTTTATACCAGAAGAAATTCAAGGTCATAGTTGTGGTATTTTCTTAATCACAGTCTAAGCTATAAAAAAACCCAGAACATGTCACCCTAGGGAACCCAAAAATAGTTGTTGCCATTCCATCCTATTGAGTACTCTTGAGTGTCTGCTGTAAAGTAGGACTTCTGAAGTCTCTAAATCAAGAAAGGTTTAAAATTTTATCCTTTGATGGACTGTTCTTCCCTCGTATCCATGGAAATGACTGAGATAAACTCAGCAGGAATGACTGAAGCAGGTTGGAAGTGCAAACAAACAATAAAAATAAAAGGTCTCTGGAATTCTTTCCAACAAATAGAAACCAGGAAAATGTAATTTTGACATTAAATGTGTCATTAATTCTATTTTCATATCTGTCCTGCCAAACTGATTTTTTTGCTTTTCTTTCTTGTGTTAAATACATGAACTTTAACATTTTTCCACTTTTGGGCAAGGGTTCAACCTGGCAAGAGTGAAATAGCTTGTAATGGTTATTTTCTGAGTTTTAAATGCAGTAAAGGAACATTTATTATTCTTATTTTTCTTCTTATTCTTTTTTTTTCTTATTTTTTTCTGGAAAATGACCAAAGCATAGTTTTAGGCAGTATTATGGTGAAATTATTTTTCTTTTCTTGGTGCCATACCCGGTAATATCTGGCTCAAGGTTGCTGAAGCTAAGAAAAAAAACCCTGGCATCATATATTCTGCTCTTGTTATGAGCAGAGATGGAATGATGCTAATTTTTTTGTCTTACTGGACTATAATCCTAGATGCCATGAAAATATGCAAAGCTAACTGAGTCAGAGCCACTTGTTTGGCTAGTCCAGGGAGTGCCAAGGTAGCCTTCTGCATCTGAAGCGTTAGTGTGGAAAAAAGTTTTCCTAATAAATGGTGCAGTACATCCCTGTCTCCATTCTCCAGCTCTGATACAGGGTGTTCGCAAAATGAAATGATGTGATAGTACTGTGTTTATTGGACTTTCTCACCCTTTTTATCTCAGTCACATAAGCCTCTTATCGGGCTCTTCTCTGGCCAAACAGCTGCTCAGAACTGTGTTAAATAGTCAACATGCAGCTGTGCCTTTCTAGTGGACAGGACCTCATTATGTGTTGTTCAACTAAATGTGCAACATCAATACCAGCACAGAGCTGAGGTCTGACAGCAGTGAAATAGTCTACTTTTACTTCCCTAGCCAATGCAGATGGAAGGTGGACCTCCTCACCACATGGCTACCTGCAGGCTGCAAGCCTTGGTGGCCTGGCATTGGTCTCCACGTGCTGGGTCTCATACTCTCAGGGACCTACTCTAGTCAAACATCGAAGTCCCATCTGGTGTCCAGCTACATGGATACCACTGTTGTGTGCTTCTCTGCTCTTTTGATATGCCATCTAGGTCAAGAGAAGAAAGGCACGGCCTGAGATTTCTCCCTTAAATCCTCTGCCCTGACATCTACAAGCATTTTTCCACAGCATTAAGCTTTCAGCAAGGCAAGGGCAAACTGTGTTTGGTTGATTCACTGGGTTTCTCTGAAAGCTTTAAGGTGATGGTGTCTGCTGGTTAATGCTGTGTTGTCTCGTGTGTCTTCTGAAAGCTGGGGGAGTGAAATGTGCTGCTTCGTGTTCCTGCTGGCGAGATCTGAGCTGAAGCTGCTGAATTTATCACTGTAACTGCTCAATTCTTCTTCTGTCAAATGTTTCACTGAATCCACAGTCAAAGGACAACTTTGAAGTTTGGCTTTGCCTCCAGTGTGATTACACAAGGGACTCCAGTTTTCCATTTAAAAGTGAGAGTTCATCGAAAGCCCATGAAAGTGAAGGATTATTTAATTACTTCTTGATTTGCCAACAGTATACTCAGCTCTGTTCAGTGCATAAAGATACGTAATGTCTGCTCCTCATGGAGTCTTAGCACAGTCCCAAATATTGTTTCCTCCACACAGATTTCAATGTGTTTTCATCTGCTCATACAGTACCTGTTGTGGCTCTAACTCAACAAACCTAAGAGCAGGGAAATGTATTACAAAAGGTGTCCCAGGTCTGCTCTGATCACATCTTTTTCAGCTGAAAGTGTCTGAGGTGGGATTTATTTAATGGGTGAAATGGACAGAAAACCTTTCTCACATCTTTATTTTATTGCAAACTGATTTGCTAAAGAAGGATAAAGTAACCTACTGATTTTTTTTTTGAATTCTTCTTTGTAGCTTTCCCATCCTATTTAGGGAGCTTCTGGGTAAAGAAGAAAACCTGGTTTTCTAAGGGAATTGCCCAATAAGGGATTTGGAGTAGAAATCTGGAAAGATATATTTAATTCTTTGTCCCATCACTGGTTTGCTGAATGATATAAGTAATGTTTCTCTGGGCTTTCTAGTTCTTCCATCCTTTATCTTGTAAACTGTAAAATTTTCAGAGGAGAGGTTATCTCTTACTTTGTTTCCATTGTGTACAACACAACGTTGATGAGAATCTCCAACCACTACAAAATTGACTATGAACATGTTAGGTTCACATAGAGAGGGAGCAAACACAATGAGACATCCACTGTTGAACAGAGAACTGCAATGCAATAGTCTTCTGATCTTGGAATTACCTATGTGTGTCTTCACACTGGTTTTTACTCTTTTTTTTTTTTTTTTTTTTTCTTTAATTTATGTTACTTTACACTTTACATTGCCCTTCCAGTGTTGGGCACTACAATGAGGAAACAGTAAGAGAATAAAACTTTGTACTGGATGGTCCGACTCATGTAGTAAGTACCACTAAAGAGCTGGTAGATTCCACAGTCAGAACTAAAAAGGGTGTGATTCTTATTATGTGACATCCTTGCCCTCGCTGCAGTGCTGGGACCAGCCAGTCACACATGAAGCCCTGTGCATGGGGACTGAGTGCGGGTGGGGTGGCTGTGACAGAGGCTTCCTTGGCCAGCAGTACAAGTAGAGCCTGAAAGGTGGCCTAGCTCCACAGCTTCTTAGGCTCTTCTTTTTTTTTGTTAAGCGCCCCCACACAGCCTAGAAGGAATGTTTCCAATCACTTCCTCTTGGGAACCAGCCAAACAGCTGTTTTTCCAGAAAGGACTTGGGAAGCTGTGATGTGTAAATCAGGCCTTTGGAGCCAACTCCATTTCCAATTTTGGTTTTGGCTCACAGTGATCAGGCTGTGTCTGTACTGGTGTGAGAGATTGTTGCTGCATGTGGCCCAGCAGCTCCTGAGCTTATGGGCTGTGCTGATGTACACCAGCATCATCTTCCCAGCCACTGGTCCCTATATATTGGCAGTGAATCAGTTCTTCTGCCCTTTCATCACAGGTAGTTTCATTCTTTGGTGCAGGACTAAGGAAATTTCTAGATGATCCTTCGGTGCAAGATCATAACAATAAAAAGCCACAGCCAAGAATTTTATGAATGTGCCTGGAAACTTTGTTAAATTGCAGCAGCTATCCACATGACAGCTCTGCATCATTCTGATGCCAAACCTTCAGAGAAAATCTTGAGCACTTACAGGAAAGATCCTCTGCACTTAAAGCACTCAGTACTTTCAGTATGTACAACTTAAATTGCTATCCAGACTCGGGAAATGTTGTTTCCCAACACAAAGTTTTTATCTAAATGATAGAAAGCTGTCCCTGTGGCCCGACTTGTTTTCTGCCTCAATGCTGGGAAAAGACCTCGATGTCTACTGCCCTCTTTGCAGCAGTGCTGTGGTTTCCAATGAAGAAAATTGAAGCATGGGGACAAAAAGGGAGCCGTGTTGTGTTCTGGTCTAAACTGTCAGAAATCTGATAACAGCATTCGTTTGAGTAGAAAGTAGGAAAGCTGCTAGATATTTACTTTCTGGTTAAGTCTTGGGTTCTGGTCCCTGCTCCAAGAACTTTTTCTGCATTATACCTCTAACCATTTCTTGGAAAATGGACAGCCCATCTTTGAAACAGCATCCAGAACCTATCCATCCCTTGAGAAGAGACAGAAGTGATCTGAATTCTCTCAAGCAAAAAGAAGAATCACAACATGGGCTCCTATTTCCTAGGAAGAGATTTAACTGTTAGGCTACTACAGAAAAAGGAGAAGACTACCAAGGGTCGTATTTTAGTACAGTGAGATCTGCCTATGTTGGTTTTGTTTGTCTGTTTATTTTTTAAAGATCTAGGTAACTTTAAGGTACTTAGGTCTTCAACGCACCTGCCTTAAAGGGACCGAAATATCCCCACAAGCTTTTATCTTTGTACAATCAGTTGATATACGGACCCTAAGAGGCTGAAAGCATGCACATGGCAAACTCAGTCCAAAGGAACGATGTCTGCTAGAATACAATTGCCAGACTTTCCATTATAAGAAGTGACCTTTCACTCCCTTCCAGAGATTTTGAATCTTCAATACTGACATAGAGAGTAAGGAAACTCGCGTCATGGAGAAAATTGCCTTGATTTGTCTTTGAAACAGCTTCTCCTTTCATTGCCTAATGTTCTAGCGTATGACCTTCTACTCAGTAATTGCTTGTCTATCTGATACAATATGTTTAACATGAGAAACCTTTCCCCCTTTGACAGGATTTTTTTCTTTCCTTTTATCAACATTTTTCTTTTTTTAAGGAAGTTCCACATCTTCTTGAGTCTTAGGAGTGCTTGAATGAAAGAGTTCATAAAATAATATCTTAAAACAAATTATCTTTTAAGGTTTGAACCATACCAGACTTCTGAGGCAAAAAGTCCTTTCTTGGTCATAAAATCTCAAAAAATAATTAAGGGAAAATGAAAAAGGAGTATATTTTCATTGGACCAGGAGGATTTGAAGGAAGCTTCCCACAAAGGTCTGCTTTCTTGAAGCCACTGTCCAAACAGGAAAACCTGGAGTGCCTAAGTCCACAACGTGCTAGTTCTTTGCAAAACAACGTGATCCAAAGTCTGGTGTTGATATTCGTGCTTAATAGCAATTGTGTCTATAATTGGCATCATCTTGCTGAGGCACTACACAAGTTTGTTATGTACCAGCCTTCTCATGGAGCTGTCGGCTCTCACTGCAAACTTCTGCTTCAGTTGTCAGGTTTCCCTTAAGCTGTTTGCAGCACTGAGAGAGTCCTTTCCCTCTTTATTTTTTTCTCATGGTTTCTCAGAGTTTTATGTATTTTTATTCTCATGATCATACGGTTATTTCCATTAGCCTTACTCCGCATAATTAGAGCTACACATTCTTGATATACACATTTTTGGGTTTCATACTTAATTATGGGGGTTTTTTTCATTCTCCGATACCTTCTATACTGGTATTCTACAAAGGCTAATTTTGCTTCTTTTAACTACAGCTCAATTTTTCATTGCTCTGATATATACTATATAGATATAGAACATATTCTTGTAGTAAAAATCTTCATACAGCTCAAGGATTCAGAGGGAGCTGGCTAAGTGCACATGAGGTCTGAGTTTGGCTGAACGTACACACAGCATCTTTTGATATGTCCTCAGTGACAGAACGGGTCCTGCTTTGGATTCGAACTCTGATGATGCCAGGAGTATCTTTCATGCTCCTGATAAAAAGAAAGAGCCTGTTGATAAGAGAAGGGACAAGTACCTGGAGCTGCTGCTTTAAAGTTCAGTGGCAAGCCAAGCAAACTGAGAGTCTTTCATCAGCTCCAATGGGGTTTGGGTCCACTTCTTAATTACTCAGTTGCTGGGTGACAAGTAACCCATAGGGTGATGTTAAAATACTGCTTTCTGTTTGGGCCTTGATCTAGCGAACTCTTTAAGTATGAGTTTATCTATAAGTTATTTTGTAGTCTCCTTGAAGTAAACGGATCTATTGAAGTTGTATAAAACTGAAAACAACCTGAAGTAATGCTTTGAACTGGATCCACTGGCCCAATATACTCTTACATATGTGTCCTTATAGCAGAACGACTGTTTTCTCAGCTTAGTGCCTCCATAAGAGGAATTTTACAATTTTTAGCCTGGCCAGGGTTGTGCTATGCCTGTTTCATTACTGGTGACCCCAAACCTTTCCCTCCCTTGGTCTGCCTTCTTGGAGAACGTGTGGTCAATCATGATGCGAGCAAAGCTGATCTAGGTGTTTTAGGCTTAGGGACATCTAAGACAGGTGCTACCATATAGTATTTTTTTCTTCATTAGAGACCAGAAATGTGAAGTTGTGTTCACTGACTAGGATTCATTTTATTGTTTATATTTGAAAAAAACCCACAAAACCAAAAACAAACAAACAAAAAAAAAACAAAACCAAAAACAACAACAACAACAACAAAAACACCAAGGTAAATGACCTTACAGTTTTATATCTTCCCAGCAAGCTGTGACCAGCTATGGAGAATACTGTTTTGATCATGAACTCTGTCATCTTTTTTTATGATTTACACAGAACCTTATGGATAACAAATAAAGTTTCTTCTTATTGCAGGAGGGTGGGGAAATTAAGAAAAAAAAACTAGTGAATGTCTGAACAGGCTGCCATAAACACAGCTTGCTTAGCATGCCTGTCCCCAAGATGAACTGATTTGTGGCCTGCATTAAAAAATGTTTTACTGTGCTTTGCTTCTCACTCTGTGGATTCAGCTATTTAGATCAGGCTAATTTTCAACTGGAGGAACTAAAGAGCTATTATTCTCCCCAAAGATTATCTCATTTGTTTGAAAACTGATGGCAAGCCATTGACCACTTTTTTTGTTTCAAAGAAAGCGGCCATGGGAGAGGAGGCTTATATCTGGAAAACTCCCATGTGAAAACTACCAAGGTTCTTTCCTGAAATAACAAATAGTTTCATGAGTGGTAAAATTAACTTCACATGGTTTCCAGCAACTCTCTCCTCAGCTGTAGCAGAGGATGAGCTCATCAGGTTATGCTCCATGGGATCTAAGAGGTTATATTTCTTGTTATAAAACATGTCAGAATATGGTATCTTTTTAGCTTCTACCACTGTATCAAAGTTGTTGAGGTTGGCCAACCACTTCTACAGGGGGAAGAAAGACAGAAGCAAATTTATACACAGGACAACATCTTAGGAAGTGAAGCTAAAATTCCAGAAACCTTAGAAAAGTGGAACTAAATATTCCATATTATTGGTTAGGTCCTTAGAAAAAAGTCGTTAACTGAATTCTTCTTTCTGAAGGAATTGAAACTTACAGACTCTCCTTGCTCAATGGATATCTAAGAACAGATGTCAGATCAGCTATTAGCAAGCAGAAATTGCCTTTTTTTCTTTTTTTTTTTTTAATTTTAGTGAAGGAATTCATTGTCTCTTGAGTTATGATAATAAAAGTGATCTTCTTTCTGTAGTAGGCATGTAATGACTGAGAGTAGCTTTAAGATGAATGTGTCGATACATTGCTAAAGACTGCAAGGAAATGCAGGCATCCAGAGCAAATGCAGAATGAAATTTGTGTTCCTGAATCTTGCTGCTTATGTGCATGGCATTAGGAGACCATACCCTAGCTGGGAATGAGAAACATTGGATGTGCTGGGCACCCACACTGGGGAAAGTCTTGAGACAAGCACAATTTTCTGAATATCGAGCTGAACTTTCCAGTTCCCCATTTGACACCCAGCTGCCCTTCATTCAAGGGGAAGAAGATAAGCACCTCTGAAAATGCAGCTGCTTTGAGCACTTAAATGGGAACTCTTCTAACTTGGACAGCTGGACTGTCATGTATACCACTATGTTTAAAATTAGTGGTTGGGATAAAATTAAGAGGAAAAGGAAAGAGATTAGTTCAGATGAATAAAATATAGAGCAAGCTGCTTGCCAGTCAGTTCAGGCTCTCTGCAGGGAATTGCCTTGCTGGGAAGGATGTCCCCCAGTGTTCTTCCCACTCATCTTCCTTATGAGATCGTTTCCCTCCCTCTGTGCAGGATGTCTTTAGCTCCTGCCATCTAGAATATCCTCCTTCTGTGTATTGCTTAAATAGCCTTTCTGCCTTATGACTTAACACCTACTTTTATTCATTGTGAAATGATTTTATATGCTTTTTAGTAAATGTGACAGGCAGTGTATTACCTACTGTCGTATTTTATTTACTCCCATAAAGAATTATGGAATACAGTTAGCATTCAGGACACTGAAATACCGCACTGTATTGCATTGCAACATGGGACAGTTCACTGCCTTGAAAGAGACACTACCTTTTCCTTTGCCTGCATCTTTTCACAAGTGTTTTTTTTCTGACTTTCCCCATGGCCGTGTCTGGTTTCCACAATTTCCTCCAGTGTATCTGATGAGGACAATGCTTGTCTGCATGGAAACTTCATTTTAGTCTCACATCATAGTTGCTACAAGAGGTACAGGGGTTGCTCACATCTCAAGCTGTTTCCCAGATCCTCGATGATTCATGAGGGAGCAACCTCCAGAGACTAAATTTGCGTTGACTGTGTTCCCATATCTATCTAAACCAGCTAACTCTGCAAAACCCCACTAAAAATCCTCTTAGAAAACTCTAGTGCTTTTGGCTTCAGTCCTGGCTGGACCACTTCACACTGTAATTTGGCACATGGGAAGAGAGGTAAGAGGGGATCAAGAAGTTTCAGAACTCTTGAAAAGAGTCTACTCCAGTGTCAGGTGAAAGCTCTGAGTGGCTTTACATTTCATCTCATATGAGTTATAGAAACAGTATTTATGGCCATTCTCATCAAACATATTTTCTTCCTTTGTGGAAAAGGCAAATCTTCATACTGTAATATATTTCTATCCCCTATTTACTATACCAAGAATTGTATCCCCATGCTTCTCTCCAGCCTTTCCTCTATAATGACTATAATTACTGCATTTACCATGACAGAAATAACAAGTCACTGTGCTTTGATTTTTAAGCTTTTTAACATGTTCAGCTTTATTTTTCCATTTACCTGTTCAACTTGGATAGTGCTGTGCCAGCAGCGCTACATTTCCTTTCTGCATTACATTTCAGCACTGATCTTGGTCATCTGTGGCTGACGAGCAGGCAAAGGACCCCAGTCTGTGGGATGCAGAGTTTAAGTTAAATGAAAAGCCGTGACTGAGCCTATCTTCTTGGGGTGCAAGAATGCTGGTAACATACTTTCTCAGCTGATGTGCTAAGTAAAGTGCAGAGCATTTTTGTTCGGGGGTATATACATATATATGCACATTTAAAATATGCTGTCCCTAGCACTTCAATCTCAGCATCTGATGACTCCAGAGTAAAGCTTGTACTGGGACTGGCTGGGAAAAGGGAACCTTTCCCTCAGAAGCATGAACCACATTGTACCACCCAGTGAAATATATGCTGATAGTGGGAAAATGGCAGGAGTTTGGTCCCCAGGAAAGAAAAACAAAGCATTCTCAGTTATAGGATGAGTTCTGCCATGTTTCACTGCAGTAACTTTTGTTCTGACTTAGGGAATGGTTGTTTCATTCAAAAGTGCAGAATTTGCTATCATTGAAATGGTTTTATTTGTATCTATTTTCCTGCACATTTTTAACATCTTCTTATGAAATACTCTGTCCTCCTGGGTGTACTGGGTATTTTCACAGTCCAAAGGTCCTCAGTAGGAACTCAGTAGTCTTGGCTGAACATTTTGTTTCATTCCAGATTAAGAAAATTTTTTTAAAAAGTCTTTTTTTTTCTTTTTCAGGAAAAAATAATAGAAAACAGACTCAAATGTAGATGTTCTTAATGAAAACTACAACAAAATTGATGAGCGGATGGTCTTTATTTTCACTGAGCTGCCACTTTTCCAATGCAAAGTTGTTTGATCAAAACAGAACAAACCAAAATGAAACTGACTAGCTCTGTACTTTGTGAGCTACGGAGTCAGGGCTGTATTTGCTTGGAAGGGGTGGCTCAAGGTGAGAACATTTCGTCTTAAAATGAAAGCATCTTAAAAATATGTCACAAATAGATCTTTGGAGATAGTTTTTACAGGAAACCCAGACTTTTAGCTTCTAAGTTTCAGGTTGTTTGGAAGCTAGAATTATTACCCTGTCAGAAGGTTACAATGAACTGTTGACACGCAGCCATGCTTTGCTTACAGCTATCTACAGGGAGATATTTACTGCTAGGAACCAATGAAAATCAAGCTGAAAAATAAATGTACTTACCGTGAAGTTTGTGCCTTTTCTCTGAGTTACTGTTTTCCATAAGCATTTATGAAACAAATATATTTCTTTTACTTGAGGAGTTTAGAAAGCTTCAATCAAACATTAATTTTTAAGAGAGACAACTGTGATTACTGCTTGTACTGGAGCCGAAGGTTGACGTGACCTTCAGCAGAGTCCTGGGGGTCGTGTCCAATTTAAGATCAAGACACCAGAGTCTAGCTGTTTACATGAAAGCTAATGTCTCAGCTCTCGTTAGTAAGTAGAAATTTGGTTACTGCCGTTGGGTGACTGAGTCAAGACCTGTCCAGGTGTAGCTCCCATTGGCCATGTTGGGAAGGGGCTCAGCTTGCCCACATGCAGGTGACTCCACAAGATGGCACAGCTTCCACGGGCTGCTGGATGTGTTGCTGTACCTCCCTGTTCTTGTGAAGGCCAGGCAGGAAACCATACAATGTCCTAAATGGTGTTAGAAATCTCTCTGTGAGTAACCGAACTGAGCCCTAGATCCCCACGCACCACTTGGGGAACATGGATAGCTGTCTTGCAGGTGGAGGCTCTGATTTGAGTGTTCTCATTGAGGACTGAATCCTGCCATGATCTCCTTGTTGCCTTAAAGCCTTTTGATCCTCAAAATTTCACCACACTAAAGTTGTCAATGCACAAAAATATAGTCGTTTGATTCTGGGAGCCAGATTCCACTGTTGGTTACTGATGGACAATGCTAGTGCATGGTGCAACTGAGAAGACATTTTGACTTTGAGAGAGTTGGGTCTCGCCGCAGTTCCTGTTATGCTTGGAGCCAGGGATATGCAGAAGCTGAGGCTTTACCTTAGTATATGTAAACTTTAGTAACAACTGAGTATTTGCTCAGGCAGAAGTTGTGCAATTTTAATTAATGGAAGACTTGACTATTTGTCTTCAAGTTACTCAGTAAGATGGTTGGTGGAACAGTTTCTGACTTCAGTTACATCGCTGTAAGTGTGGAGTAGCTATTTATGTTAATGATCCATTAACAGCAAACGATTCATATAGTATAAATAAAATCAAAATGTGACCTAACACATGCTTCTAGGAGGAAGCACTTAAGCACAAAAAAGGAGCTCAGACTCACACGTACTTCCCTGCAGCCTTGTTATTGATGCTTTTCTTCAGATAGCATCTCTCCCCATAGAACCAAATTTGGGGAGCAGGGATGTTTACCTTCTTACTTCACTCTGTCTCACTTGATTGTTCTCATACTTGCAGCCTTTAACAAAATTAAAATTCTGTTTTAAAACCAAATGGATGAGAAGAAAATTATATGATTTACATCAATGTAAAAGTAATTATATATTTATAATAAAATAACAGTCTATACAGCTGAGTACTGTTGTATTATTGTTTATAGGGGGTTGAATTAAGAGAAAATACACTGTATTTCTTATTTAATAATAACTGCTCCTAGGCTCAACTTTTTTTGTAGACTTTAACTGCAAGTAATTTGTGCTTTGTTATAAACTGTTGTGTTTTTTGCCTTCCTGTAACTGGAACAACATACTAATTTCTACAAGTTGTGACTACTAACAGAGAGCAATCACCTCACAGACTTGTACCGGAAAGAAGAGACCATCAGCGTGGCAGGGAACGGCTGCATCCACAGTCCGCGCTTCCCCAGCAGCTACCCCAGGAACCTCCTGCTGACGTGGCGGCTCCACTCCCCGGACAGCACCAGGATCCAGCTGGCTTTCGATAATCAGTTTGGACTGGAGGAGCCCGAAAATGATATCTGCAGGTGAGTGGAAGTTTGCAAAGGGCTCTTTAATACCGCTTCAGTATTGGGGATGTGGCTACTGACTTGAGACTGCAACAAAAACCTGGATACATCTGTCTGGGTCTAGGATGGCCCAGCTTGGAGGACAGACCTCCAAGGGCCCCTTTCAACCTGAATTGGTCCTTGAGTTTGTAAATAAACTGAGATGTCCTGGTTTGGGCACGTTTTAGCCCTTCTATAATATTTTAAGCACGAGGAACTTGTACGCTCAAATCCAGCTGCCTAACAACTCAGGTACTGCTTCAATAGGATTTTGTCCTCTGTCACCTCCGTCATTTTTCAGCCAGACAAAACCCATCTTTTTTCAGTAGATGGAAGTCTCTGGGAGATGTAAGTAGGTATGTATTTTTATTGGGATGTGATGGATAGATAAAAATGCATTGAAAAATATAATTATGTTCTTCACATGTTTGTTTCAAAGTCTTTAAATATAAGTCCACAAACATCAGTGTACTCTGCATACTAATATGTCTAATAAAGTATACTCTGCTATATCCCGGTTGCTTTGGTTTCCCCTTACAAGCAAAAGTGACCATAAGCTCACTTGATCTGGCTGATTAACCTAGGTGGATAAACTGCTTTGCATTAGCAGAACAGAAAGGTGAATCTTGCCAGCATTCACTATAACAGTATAAATCCATGGAGGTTTTTGTTTATATTTCTTTTATTCAGCTATCTGCTCTGTGGGAGAGAGCAGGCTCAGGATTACCGCGCACTCTAAAAAGCAGAGTGCTGTGATGCTACTAACAGAAAACGCTCAAGTCTCAGCTTCCAGCTCTCTGCCTGATCATGTTGTTACTTACACGTTATCTATGCGGAGAACTGGATTGTTAGGATTTCTGCACACCCAGCCTCTGCTTATCTTATCTCCTTTGTCAATTAATTCACATTTATAGGGTTTGGCAGCTCTGCAGGGTTTTACAGAGTGGATTTTTTTTTTCTAGTTTTGCTTTGTTAATTTTCTGCGTTACCAATAGAGAGAACCGTTCCTGCAGGTTTGGTTTCCATTTAGTAATAAAAGAATGCAGCCTGAAACTGCCTCTCCTTCCCTGTGCCTTGATGGTCTTGGCAGCTGCTGCTCTGCTCTGATGCTGTTGGTCTGAGATCAGCAGCAGTCAGTAACGACAGTTGCCTCCCGGTGCCGCAAAAGCTTTCCCAGATTGAGAGCCTAATGCATACAGAAGTGGCATGTTAATATTTACATAGTGGATAAACTGTGGCTGACCTTAAAGCATTGCAGCTTTGAAACAGAGGGCTAATTTACTGTGGAAAAAAAGATGAAGTATTCTCTGTCAAGAGCCATTAAAGGTGGTGGCACGGTGAGGGGAAGTCAAGCGGTGACCAGCATTATGGGTTTGGGGACTGTCTTGGAAGGCAGTCTGCCTGCTTCTTCCAGAGCAGCTAATTTAGGATGCAGAGAGAAGCAAAGACCTTCCATCATCCATAGTGTCTCTAGAAGCTGGAGAAATATTGCATTCTTTTCTGAAATAAAGCTTTCCCTGGTGTTCCTGGAAGACCTTTATTTGTATAGTATTACTTCCAGAGTGAGGAATTTCTCAGGCAGACAGCTCGTGATGGCTTTAAGCCTAAGTAGTGTGTGCATAGTTAGATTTTTTGCTAATGCTTGATATGTTTTTCAAAACAAGGTTCCTTTCTGCGACTTCAGTCCCTGACAATCCCTGCAGTGCTGCTTTACACAGCTAGGCGTGTTTTAATTTAAATGAATGCTGAGAGCTGAGCATATGCTTGAATGCTGTGCATATCGAACAAGTAATTCAGCCCCTCTGCACCTTACTTTCCTTTTGTACTTGCTTTTGACCTTATGCTTTTTTTTTTCCAGAAACTTCGTATAATTTTCTATCAATTTTTCATTAATGCTAATTATTGTAATTTACATACTATTAAGACTGAACTGATTGAAATTCATTCAGGCTGAGGAATGGAAAAGTATACTTTAGCAGAGCTGTTTCAGAAGGAGGGGAAATATTCAAGGTTTTACAGAATTTTCTAGAAGTGCTGTTAGCATTTCCAAAGGCGCTTGATAAGAGATGATTCTGAAAAGCAGTTAAATTACCCAGCCTCTGAGGTTCTTTGGACGCAGAGAAACAACCGAGATTGTACCTACTTCCATGATCATTGCAGCAAAGCATCTGCTGTTGAAAGCAGAAATAGTTCCTGAAAGCCCATGGTTTTGCCCCATTTTTGCCAGCAGTTAGCCTGGCTCCTGGCCTCGAAAAGTGGAGGCCAGTTAGGGCAGTTTTCACCAAAGCATGCAAGGTCATCCTATGCTGAACACTCTGCAAACCCTCTCGTTACAGCAAGTGTTCACTGGCTGTCGTGCTGCCCAGGGAACAGGGGTGGGTGCTCGTGTGGGTAGTTGGGAGCTCTGCCCGGGTACCACGTCCATCACCATGAGGGAGTGGAGCAGAGGACAGTGAAGAGAGCCTGACACAGTTTTACCTCTGCCTGGAACTAGACTTTGTAGCACTACAAAAAATGTATGTATGTTTCAGCAGAGTTTGGGCAGATTTAAGTGATTTGGTTATGGCACATCTATGATTTTCTCTTCTGTGCAGTTTGGGGCTGGTGAATATAAAAGCAGCAGTGCTAATGTTCTCAAGCCACATGGTATTTATGTTCTTTTCACACAAGCTCTCAGCAGAAAAAGAAAAGCAGGTCTGTTATTTACAGAGTTATTCAGCTCCCACAACTGGGCAGGGAGGCGGGTGCCTGGCCCACAGGCCCCGAGGTGGGGAACAGCACATTTCTGGTAAGAATCAGTTAACAGTCTTAAACTCCCTCTTTGGAGGGAGCACATGTTTTGATAATAAAAACCTTTCCTGGTAAAGACCTCCAAAGTTTTAAGGCTTAGCTGTACTGTGAAGTGGCAGCTCTTGCCATCTCACATTGCCTGTGCTCATCCTGCCCCTCTTGTCATCACCTCTCCCTCACCAGCCACAATTCCTGGGGCCTAATTCTGCCTCCACAGATATTGAGGGACTGTTTTTCTCATAGACATAGTGAGATCAGGACTTTCTTCTCTGCACTCCTTATTCTCCAGCTCAAGAAATGACCCAAGCCAGCAAATGTGCAGGCTCTGACAGTAGGTGCTGTCACCATGTCCCTGGGGTTTCGTGTCTGCTGCTCCTGGCAAAGCCCCCTTTGGGCTGTGACACGGGTGCCTGGCCAAGGTGTGACCTTGCACAGAGCAAGACATGCATTGCTTTTCCGCTGGTGACAGCATCCAGGTGAAGAGCAGAGGAGCCCCCAACATGGCACAGAGTGCCACCCTGCCCCTTTCTGCTTGAAAGCTTGAAACAAGTCTTTCCAAGCCATCTAGCAGGGGCCCTGTGCCACCTACAAAGAAGGTTCTAAAAAGCACTTTTCACCAGCATGGACTGTCCCATGTCCTCCCAGCATCTCCCTTTGCTCCTGGCATGGCAGCAGCCCAGCTCCAGCCTTGGCACAGGAGCAGCAGGCAGGAGCTGGTGGCCGCTGCTGCAGGGAGCTGGTGGACCACCAGAAAGTGCACAAGTGCTTGCAGCTGCTCAGTTTGGCCAGCTTGCCTTAAATAACATTTTATCGCATCTATAAATTATTTATCCACAACATGAAATGCAATGTGTATGTTTACTATGTACTAAGCACGTGCAAGTGCCTCTCATTGCTATTTTAACAAGGTAGAAAATACTATCTGTCATGTTCTGGGAGCCCAAAAATCAGACATTTGAGCACTCAGGCAGTAGCTTGCAGCTTAGTGTATTTGATGCTACACAGGCATGTCCACCATTTGCAATATTTACTCTGATGTTTTGCCGTGGAGAATGGGACACAGTTGTACATTTGTCTCTAGCTGTGCTCCTGTCTATTTGCAACCATCTTCTGTAACCAGTGTTAGCAAACACTAATCCTTCAAACTGGTTCGCAGGTATGACTTTGTGGAAGTGGAAGATGTATCAGAGACCAGCACGGTTATACGAGGACGGTGGTGTGGACACAAGGAAGTACCTCCAAGAATAACATCAAGAACAAATCACATAAAGATAACCTTCAAGTCCGATGACTACTTTGTTGCTAAACCTGGATTCAAGATTTGTTACTCCCTTGTGGTAAGTCACCTTGCTGTGTTGTGGGTGAGACAGGCTGTAGTGTAAAAGAGCATCAGTACTTGAAAACTGGATGGTGTCGCTAACTGCATTGGATCAAACCACTGATTGACTGTAACTATTTTCATTCCAACAACTACATTAATATAGATCAAAGTATTTTTGAGATCCTGTCATTAAATATAAAATAAAGTCAAGACCAGGCCAAGATTTACACTAATAACGTGTTTCAGCAGCGCTAACACTTTCTACACCAAGGCTGCACTGCCAGTGCCTTGACAGATGCTGCAGAAATAGCAAAGAAATGGCTGCCCTGTGAACATAAAAACTCCTTTTTTATGTTCATTTGAGGTCAAATAAAAATACCTTGGGGGGGTATGGCTCTGATTCTGAGTTAGGTGCAAAGCAGTTTATTCTATATACAATAAAATTCTACATACAAGATAATGTGCTAAAGCTCATGCTGTATTTTTAACCACATATAAACATGCCTCTTTGTATAGCCAGTGGTTTTACCAGTATCATGTACTATGAAAACCTCAGTCTTTTTGTTTTGTTTTTGTCTTTAGGGAGCAGGAATGCTCATTACTCTTAAGTAGATTTTGATACAAATATGTATTCCTTTGTATTGTCCTCATTAATATTATAATGCTTTTGGTGCAGTGTAGCTCAAAAGAGGTGGATTTTAGAAACACTCTGGAAATGGCAAGCATTAGTTCATTATACTGTCATCATTATATTTTCACATCCATCACGCTTCTTTTTCCCTTTTTATTCACTGCGCTGTTATTTAACAAGAATAAGAAATCCTGGAATAGCAATAATGTTAATGCTGTAACAGGATAAATCCACTGTTTGAGTCATTTCACTTCAGCCTCTCGGGTTTGCATGCATGTATGCCTGTGTATGCTAAAGAGTCCATAAACAGCACATTGTCAAGACAACTCTGAAGATATAAAGGCTGTGTTATCTTACATTTAAATTGTTAGGCTTCTAGTGGAGTAAAGTATTGCATGATGAGTAAATCCTGAGCTCTAATTTACTCTAATTTGAAGGTAATCTACTAAAACTAAAATTAAGGCAGAATGGTCTATGAAAGACCACTGGGCATAAAAATGAGACAGTGAAGCAGCCTCTCTGTACACTGCTCATATTTCAGTGCAGCCACAAAAACTCAGCTGCATTTAGCAAGCTTTATTCCAGACCACGTACAGCTAGTCTGATAGTATTAGACTTTCCAAAATGAATGTTATCACTCAAAACACAGAACCCTCCGCACTAGAAAGCTAAAAAAATGCTACTGTATTTATCTAACAGTCTAGCAAATCTATTCAGAAGAATATTCTCCAAGTGCACCCTCTGAATGAAATACTATTTTATTTCTGAGAAGAGAACTGTACAGGTGATTAGTGGCATATGCGAGATGGGAGATGATATGTACTTGGCTGGTTTTCGGATTCCAAACCATCCAGCCGAAAACTGCAGGATTAATATTCAACAGAGTCAGCCCTTATTTGATAGTCCCCACAGTCACTTAGAGCTCAGTTCATGGATATGCTGAGCACTGCTGACCCCTGAAGGTTGAACTCATTGTGCATTTCTAGGCGGCAAACCGGGGAGCATTAATGAAGCATGCAAAAACATATGGTATTTTCTATTGTAAGAAATGAAAGACCTTTATATTGCTTTTTTTTCTTTCCTTTGTAACCTTCTCCAAGACAAGGCTACTTCTCAGGACTTTCTTGGAAAATAGTTCGCAAGATATGTGCAAATCTTTAACTGCCTTTTATTTTTCTTATATTTGGAGTTAGTATCTGTATGGCAGTTGTTTATTTGTATGCCAGACTCTGACTGATAATTTACCAGAGAAAATTCATGCAAGCGATTTGGAGAGTTCCCTTGAGTTTATTGATCAGCTGCATCTCCGGAGTGAGATGCCAGAATGGCTGGGTGAATTTCTCCCCGTTACACAGGCAGCCAAACAGCCTCGCAGCCTTGCTCTCTGGCCTCTCCTTTATGAATCTTCAAGGAAGCCAGTTAAGTTCACTTCGTTTGATACAGATCAAGCTTTTACGTAGTTCAGCACTCTGCATGAGGCACAAATGAGGTATCACAGAGCTTAGCAGAAACATTCTTCATTGTCTTTGTGTACTTGTGTTTTTGAATTAACTTCACATTTCAGTACCATTTGGAGAAACGAAAGGGGTTTATTTTTCTAGATAAGACATAAATTAGACTTTTATGCCTGAAAACTGTGTTTGCCCTTGCAAAGTAAGCAACCTGTGTAAGATGAAGGGGCTCGGTCACTCAGAACTGTGGGAGTAGAATTCAAAGTGACTCTGGAAAATTAGGCTGAAAAAATTACAAGGATGATCTTTAACAGGACAAGGTTGAAATCGTACAGATCTAGGGGTATAATTAACTGTCCCAGTATGTAATAAGGGACAATGGACAAAGGAGCAGATCTGTGAAAAACATATGAGCATCAAAACGTAGCATTTAGCAACTTCTGCTTGCCAAGGCTGGCCCCCTCTACCTTCTTCCTCTTCCTCCTCCTCTCCCTGCATCCTCTGCCTCTTGGTGCCTCTGCTTCTGCCCTCCCCGCTGTGGGTCTGAGGGACCTGCAAGGCTGGTAGGGGGCAGCCAGGGTGGTTTTGGAGGGAAGGGGCAGATCCAACATGCTGCTGCCTGTTGCCTGTGCCTGATCTGGTCTTTTCCCAAGAAGCTGTAGGACTCCCTGGGGTGGGAGCTCCAGGGTGGACCTGACTCCAGAAGCTTATTAGTGAGTTGAGCGTGCCCCACTGCTTATCCCAAGTTGAATGAGAGTCAAAAGTGTTGTAACGTGGCTGGAAAAAGTCACTCCTCCTCTGTGCTGTCTGTGATGCTACGGAAGTAGGTAAGTGTGCACAGCTGGTGGCTGGTGTCTATGGACACTTTGTATTCAAAACCCCTAGTGGTAGCTATGGAGTTTGTGGGCTTGGCCTGGGTATCTACACAGAGAAATGCCTCCCTCAGACCTCTTTAAAAATTGTTTTTTCCTTCAAGCTTCAGAGGCCTAGAGCAAAAATTGTCTGGAGCAAGACCTGGGCAGCTATTAGGGATTAGCCTCACTTAGCTGTAAATTTGTGTGAAATTCCTCCCTGCCATTATCACTTAAAGTGCTTATTTCTCAAACCGTTGTGGTTTTTTTTTTCACTTTTCTTGATTGAGTTGCCTTAGAAACATTAATTTGCAGTACAGAAGGAAGCGAGGTATTCCAGTCTTTTTTTTTTCTCACACATTATATAATTTCTTGCTCTAAGGACATAGTGTTTCACAACAAACACTGTAGAGATATGTGATACAGAGGAAGATAAGTAATCCTAGGTTACTTACACAGTTGCTAGAGGGGAGGTAGGTGCTGTCATGAGAAAGGCCCCTGGGTGATGTGAATATTCCACATTGCCACAAATGTAAAATTTCATTCCACTGCTGCTTGCAGTGCAGATACCTCAACTGAGGGATTTTGCCTGTAGCAAGTAAGTATTCAGTAATTGTTAAAAATACTGCATCAATTATTTTGAGATGGAGGAATGTAAATTAAGTTACACTGTTACACATGGAAATAATCTTTGCTTGATTGAAGTAATTTCATACAATCCCCTTGTTCCTTCTGAAGTGAAATTCTTCCAATGTCCTAATTCTGGAAAGAAATGGATGTTGGACCAAGATTGGACCCCATATTTTACTAGTACATTAGCATGGACATTTACTAAAACAATCTAGGAACTCATTCAGAAATGTGTTCCAACAATAAAGGTGAATGTTTTGAATTAAAATTCCCAACCTTGCATCTAATTTCATTTTAATGAGACAACTAGAAAATGCTGGATTCCATTTGCTAATTAAAAACATTATTCTAAGTTTATTGTAAAAGGCACATATTTATTATACGTTTATAACAGTAAATTGTTATTGCCCTACTAATTGTTTCATTAATCCTAAATTAAATCCATATTTTGGAACTTTGACTAAAATCTTTAATGGAAACAAGGGCTACAAAAAAGCTAGAAACATATGGGTATGTACAAACATGCATACATACAAAGATGTAAGGTTAAAAAAATGTATGTGTAGATATATTATATATATAAACCTATATATTTTTATATGTATCTAATTACATACAGATCTTTTTACATATATACACATAGATATGTGCTTTAATTTTATTTTCTTTATAATATAGCTCATTACTAGGGAACATCACATGGCATTAAGAGCAATCTCTACTTATTTGGGAATTATAAACCAACAGTGGGGGACATGTGGTGCTAAACAAGAGAACATAAATGCCTTTGTCCCAGGATAAACCTGTGTGTCAAAATGTATGTCAATGTGTTAGATCATGGGTAATATTTGCTTGTTTGAAATGGCATTTTATGAATGAAGGAGACATCAAGAAATTAATGGAATGGAGAGATGGGAACTTTGGGTTTTGATCCATCATGTGGAATTTTATGGAGAAGTACCTTTCTGCTAAACACCCACGTTATAGGTCACCACTGATATGATCAAAAAAAGAGCATTGGTCACAAAGTGGGGTCAGACACCACAGTCAGTCCAAAAAATTTAAATACTTTCCCATGCAAAAAAATATTGACCAGTCAAAGTTAATTCAAATACTGAACTTAAACTTTTTGATACTTGCTTGTTAAGCTCACAAGACAACATCAAAGATTCAAAACAAAATAAAGAAATGAAAATGGGCAGAATAAGAACCTAATCCTGATACTTGTACTAACAGATAGTCATCCTGAATTAAGCAACTGGTTCCCTGTGTTTTACCAGATTTATTTGCACAAGTAGTGCAGCACCAGGCTACAATTTTCTTAGGTCAATACACAGACTCCCTTGTAAGAGTTAACATGATCACAAAAAGTTTCCCCCACCAGTGCGAATACAGATTCATAAAGGCCATAAAGGATGATTAATTCTTTATCACCAACCACAGAGCTGAATCCAGCCTGGAAGCTGCATGAGTCTTTGCTGCTGTGCTTCTCTCCTAGCTTGTCATTTCTTTCACAGATAGACATTTCGTTTCTGTCTCCAAGACAAAATATTCTGCCTGAAAATCCGTATAATATATCTCATGTGACAGCAGGCGTGATAATGGTGCATGAATACCTTCCCTGCTTTTAGATAATCCACAGAAGGAATCCCAGCAAATGGCTGGGGGTACAAAAGGAAAGCGATGGGGGGGTGGAGGAAATGTCTTGGTTAATAAAGTGGTTGAACATGAAATATATCTCACGATGAAGAAGCAAGAACTTACACGTGGAAGCTTTATCATTTCTTCTGCTATGCTTTCTCTGATTTCAGGTTTGATTGCCTGTCTCTGCTAGGCAGCAAAGATTTTTGTATAAATACTACCCATGTGCAAAACTCATAACAATCTCTATGATGAAATTTCTATTTTCTTAAGTTCTGGCAGAAAACTGTTTTCTGTGGTTTTGCTCAAGGCATACTATCCTCATAAAATTATCAGCCAGAGGCTCATCTTTCAGGAGAGAACTAATTAAGTCCTTTCTAATTAGATAAAACTTGCTCAAAATCTTTAACGTTCCTTCCCCAGCTTTACATAAGCAGAATATTTAAGAGGTTATCTATGCGCAATTTTATTTTTCTTTTTACTTTGGAAGGTGTTATAATGCTTTAAAAAGCAACATAAAATGACAGCATGTTAAAAAGAGAGATTATGCCTCAGTGCATCTTGAGACATAGAGTATCTCAGAGTAATTTTATCCTGGAAGGAGGTATGCTTTCCATTTAATGAAGGTTCCTGAGAATCCAGCAAGCCTCAGTCTGCTGCTTAATCCATCTCACGGGACTTAACCTGTCCTTCAACAGGGTTTGAGAAGAAGGGAAGGTGGTGTGATAGACAACCAAGCAGTGTGGTGGGCAGGGGCGTTCCAGTTCTCCCAGCACTCAGGGCAGAATGAAAGATAGTGAAGGATATAAAAGAAGCAAAACTGGAAGTCAGATAGCTCAGCATTAAGGATAAAACATACTTGGGTTGAGAAGGTACATCTGGATGAGTAGTTTCACAGGCTGCTTCAGGGGCAGCCAAAGTTCCTAATTAGAAGATTCACTCCAACATTTGCATCTAAGCAAGAGCTATTTCTCCCTGTAGCATCCTATCACACCTTCCAAAACCCCAAAACTTCACTGCCTAACTCATAAGTCTTGCCAGCCCCATCTTGTCAGGTCAAAAACCTTTCAGGTTTTCAAGCCTGAGACTGACCAGCTGAATGCAGCATATCAGTCAGAGGGAGCCTGGGTGCTGCAGCCAAAGCTATGACCTGACCTGGCCCAACACTTCAAAGTCAGTTGTCCCAGGCTGCCTCTTGTCTCAGTTTTCCCTAGAGACTGTGGTCTGATGTAGCCCTTCTCTTGGCAGGTCAGTTCTGAAGGTCTGATGCCCCTGCCATGTTTACTTTTGTTGTCTTAGACAAAAAACTTGGTCCCAATCTTTCTACTATGTGACTTTCAGAATTTTAAATTTTGTTATGAGTCTCCTCATCTTGTGTACTAGTTTCTAAAGCCATTTGTAAGTTCAGAGATGACGCTGATAAGAGAGTGGTGAACAAAAGTAGGTTTCAGGGAGAAGAGGAATCACCTACCAGCTTGGCAACAGAGGATGCTATGAGTACTAGAGGCAAAGACTGCTATAGGATCATCCAGGAACGGCAATGAAACAGTGGCAGCAGAAAAGACAAGGGAGAAGAATTAAATACAGTCCAAGTTCAGAAACAAAGGTAGCTGTGGGAAAGGCAAGCACACACAGTGGAAGAGGTAAGTCCACAGAGAGAAAGAAGCCAGCAGAAATGCCAAAACACAATGGTCAGAGAGGCAGAAGAAGCCTCAAACAAGCAAAGATTCATGAAAGCTGAAAGGCAAAATTAAAAAGTCAAAGGGCAAAGAGGGTGTGACTGACAATACAAAACTCAGCAAACACATCATGAAGGATAAGGAAGAAGAGGCCTTCTCTCTTTATCAGGAAGATGCCCTCGTGTCACTTGTTGATTACGGTAACATGAAAGCAGTTTCAGTTGGATGAAGAAGGGTGAATGGCAATTAAGGAAACATTTTTAACAGGGGAATGAAGGGCAGGAGGGATATGTGTAAATTAGAGGAGTTGTGGTGGCATTGTTAGAAAGTAAAGGAGGCAAATGAATTGGAGATTTTAAACAGGTGGTGGACCTGAATAGGAAAGACTGGGTCTAGGAGGCAGGGCAGGTGTGTAGCGGGTAGAAAGCAGGGCAAAAGTACAGCCATTTCACTAGATCAGCCTCTTTTGGCAAAACCTGTTACTGGACTTGAGGAGTAGTAGAGCTGGGTTTGAGGATGTTTCACAAAAGAAAAGACTCAGCCAGGAACATGGGTGAGGAATTGGGTTGTGGCCAGGGATGTACAGACCTTCTGGCAAAGAAGATACCAAACCCAGAAGCAGCAGGACCTGTAAGCACACAGAAGCTCCTGGAAGCATCAGACTTCAACTGATAAAACAATTGTTTTAATCAGAGAGGAAAACAGACCTTAGTGTCTGTGTTTTCCCAGGTGCAAGTATGTGTGCCTGGCAGTTTTGTTGTTTGAACATCATGGTGGAGAGCTGGCCATTTGCTCTCCTCCATCCTTGGTGTGTTGACAGCTCAGTTAAAGTGTGACTCCTTTCCAGGACTTTGTCATTGACCTGTCTTAACATAACAGCAATCCTGTTGATGTCCAATTCCTGTTGAAAACGGTACATCTTTAATCCAGTAGTGTGTTGTGCACTGTTTGAAAATTCGCCGAACTCCTGGCAGTGGCCAAGGGCAAGAAAATGTAGCACTTTACATCTTCAAAGGATTATACTTACACAAGAGTGTTATTTTCAAATCCAGTATCCTGTCCCAAATAGTTGACTCTAACAAGACTTACAAGCATTGTTCATTTAGGACAGCTTTAGATTTCGAAGGACTGCATTTCCTGCTGGCGATACTTACCTGTTTTAAGAATTCCTGAGGAAGTCAATGAACCAGAGGGAATTCCTACTTTTCCAAGCTAAGTTAAAGATACAAAGATGAAAACAGAAAACGACCATCCTGTGCAGTACAAGAGGGTTACCCATGTCAGACAAAAAAATCATAGTTTATTCTTTGTAGAAGCTCAAAAGCCTGATTGAACATCAACATGATTTCTAGCAAAATACAGTAAGAGCAAATTGGAAAATACCAAGAAGCATGCAACCATATTAGTAATGAGATCAAACATCTACATAGCATAGTGGTGTATGAGGGCCATAGGAATATTGCAGTCATTGGTAAGTGTGCAATACTGGCAGAATAGTGACTCTGTGGGGTTTTTTAAATTTTTTAGTTAAATGAATGAGGGGAACTCCACTCTAATAGCAACTGGCCATGATCTTGCCACTCTACTTGGCTAAGCAAGGAGATGTGTGAAGATTCATGGTGAATTGTTTGTCCCTTCAGCTTGCATGCCTATGTTTCTTCCCAGTTCATAACCAGTTTCTAGTCCTAGCATAGCTGGACACATAAAAAAATCTATATGAAAGATAATACTTTCCTTGTTCTTCAAATGTCTCTTAGGGTCAAGCAATCTCTGATAAATAAAAATACAGAGTATACTACAAGTTTCCAGTGAACGAGAGTTCATGAATTGCTGGTCAGTGGCAAAACCGTACTATTGGACAAGTAGAAAATGAAACCCATCCCCAAACTTGTGGGAAAAATCTTAAGTAATCATTGATAATTAGAGAAATAAGTCAATGATTCCTAGCAATCTGAAAGTCTTGTGAATGAGTTGTGGTTAAAAAAAATGGATGGACAATATTATTTTTGTATTAAAAGGGATCTGGGCAAATCAATTAGTTTTAAAAATGATTTGCTATTTCAGGATTTTTTCAGAGTTTGCCGGTCTTCAAATCAGTAGTGCTACTTACCATGTATGTTGGACAGCTTTTTCAGGGTAAGCATAAAGCAATATTCTTAATTAGCATTAAACACGTATAGGTAGCAGAAGGTTAGGAAGGATCCAGCACTGAAAATTGTCATGAATGAAATGAAAGGGTACATTTTCTGTGCCGTAATGAGCATAACCTGGGAGAGGGCAAAGGCCATCTGTTCCCTGACTTTGCTTCCCATGTCTGTGTAACCAAACAGAAAATACAGTCTGTCCAGACAGTTAGCAGCCTTAATACAGCTCCTGTTAGAAGACATGGCAAGACCTCGTAGTTAATTTTTCTGCTTGGACTTGACCATTAGGAAGGCACCAGAAGGAGAGATGGGAAATAAAGCAGCAAACTGGACATGCCACAAATACCCCATCAGTGCTGCTGGTAGATGTGTGTCTCTGTGTCTGCGCTAAAGAGGAAGGTTAAATCCAACCGTTCTCGCCTAAGTTTACACTAAACCACACATCAGTGTGTATGAACATGAGGTGAGCTTACACTGTCAAACTTCTTTAACAGTGTGCATGAACCTGTCCATGAACCTGTCCATCACATTAGCTGTTTGGTTGAAATTTTTCAGCCATCTATCAGGTACCAGCAGCACTGATGGGACTATTTTAGATTGCTGACTTAAGGACATGATGCTGTCTCTTTAAATCCATTCTGTCCTTTAATTCCACTTCAGCAACAGTTGAAGAATGTTAGCATGTGGAATGATGAAAATATATGAAGAACTTAACTTATTTTGGTTTGTTAGCTGTGGAGGGTGTTACAGGTGGCAGATGTATAGAGAGAATAGATATGCCCTGTTTGATTCTGTAAAAAGGTTAATTCAGCAAAAAGGTTGTATTACAGTGCTGCAGAGAGGTGTTAATTAACTCCTGGTGCTTCAGTGGCAAGGCTGGTCCCTCCCACCACCATGGACACGAGGGAAGAGGCAACGGTTTGTTCTTCCCAGGTCTTGAACCTGTTGAGCATACTCTGCTCTAGATTTTCTACAAAAGCTGAAGGTGCAGCTTAACTTTATTGTGTGCCAACTATGTTGGAGTAGGAAATCAGTCCGCTTTCAGGATTTTTAGCTGATAGACTTCCAGAGGATGTGACTGGTGAGATGAAGCATGCCAGACCTGTAACCTGCACTAAGGAACTTGTGAAAACCCATCACAGCAGGTGTTGGTTGCAAGTTGTCTTTTCAATCAAAACAAGAATTGCATGTCTTCACAGTCTTGTGGAGAGTTGGACTCCTAGGCTAAACCTCACGGTTTGTATTCCACCAATACTGTTTATTTGACTATGTGTCAATGTTATCACACAAGGCTGAACAGCACAATCCTGCTCTTGTATTGCTTGATCCCAAGTTTGGTTGCAGGGTCTCTTTCAACCTTAGCACTATTCAATGTGTTTTTGTCATTCTTGGCAAGCTGGGGAAAATAATGCATCATGTATAATACATGTTTAATTGCTTACATAATAAATATTTGCCTTGTTTGTTGCAACAGCTGTAACCACTGCAAAATACTTACAGCCCTGGATCAGATGATACTGATTGTTTTAAGATTTCTGAGTCTAAATTTAGGGGGGTTGTAGGTTTTTGGTTTTGTTTTGTTTTTTTGTTCAGTAATTTGTGATGCAGCCAAACCTAGAATTTGCTCATTTAAAGATGTGAGGTTGTTCAGCCGTTTTTCTCTAAGGACAAGAATTTTCAGTGTTGTAAATTTATTGGTTGTTCATCTAGTATCATTTTTAAATATAACAAGCATAGGAGCATATCTCACAGGAGATTAAACCATAGACTAATAAATCACTGTTGGAAAGACATTTTTTCTTTGATAATCAGTTTTAATTTTCCTTTTTTAAATGACATACTATTACCTGCAATTATATTCCTTCCTAATTTATGATAAAGAAGTCTGTTCTCTTTGCTGTGGGTGTCTATCTCCTTCAGATATTTGCAGAGTGCTCTCACAGTTGTTTGCTTGTCACTTAGTCAAGCAGTGATGTCCGTACTTAGCTTTTAATGTTTCTCAAAAATTCAGGATATCCAAGCCCCTCAGAGTTTTTGATGTTCTTTTCAGAGTCCCCCATATTTTCCCATCTCTTTACAATGTCTCTGTGGTAGTGAAGGGAGCTGAATCTGGGGTTTCAAGCATCACCAGGGCTGTGTTACGGGTGGAGTGTCACCTGCCGTGGCACCCTGCTTAGGCAGGTCTATATGGCAGTGGCCAGCTTGGCTGCCCTAACATTGGGAATGTGTCTTTTAATGTGTTTTCCTCCGTCAGTTCAGTCTGTCTTTGAGCTCCCAAGTTTCTTAAGTTCCTCCTTCTGCTCAGCATGTAATTTAGGAACACATCAGGCTGTTTTTTTCCAGGATGAACTTTCCCTTTGCTGGGTTGTGATAATATTTGTGATTTTTCCCTGTCCTCGGTGAAGATGGCTGTGCCTGGTGTTGTGTTGCCTGCAGGTTTGGATGCAGCATCATGGCCTTGGGGAGGGTGCTGGCCTCACATCCAGGGCTCTGGGCCAGGCTCCACCACTGCCTTCCTGGACACCTTCTAACAGCCTCAGGTCTTCCCACCTCAAAGACAGGCACAACAAGCCTTTGTAAAATGCCGTAAGATTAACTTCTAAAAGATGCTACAGAGGCAGGCTGTGTTGTTCCTGCTTGCAGTCTGGGATGCTGTGCCAGCTGGGTGAGCTGGGTTTGTCTGCTATGCTCTTTTACTTGGATTCTTGCTTTTCCTATGTGTGCCAGGCTTACCTGAAGTCCCCTCTAGTTTACAAAATTTTATGTCCTTCCTCCTTGCTGAAGAAGCTGATGTGCTTGCAGACCAGCACTCTTCTTTGCTCAGCATATTGCTTCTAGCTTCAATGACCTTCATGCTATACACCACATTTCCAAAGACAGTCACGGTGCTCTATAAATCTGATTTGTATTTTCTATGCATACATCTTTATTAAATTTACAGCCTTCTATTTTGCTCTGAGCACTTGATAAAGTCCATGCATGTCTTCATAATAATACAGATGACAGATATGGCACAGAGTGTTTCTGTTTTTCCCTTACACATGCATATTCATACACACTCCTTTTATTATTTGCAGAGTTCCTGTCGCTTTAGACTTGATATAGGATAAGTCTTATTAGAAAATTTTTGGCTAAATGGCACTGTTATGTAAAATAAGCTGGCGCTGAGCTCTGCACTACTGAACCGAACACCTCCTCAAACCCAGTGCCTGGTTTGTTAGTATAGTCCTTTGCCTACAATCCCCTGTCTGTTTTTCAGCCAACATATTTCTTTCCATGTTGAAATGATTTTGCACATACGTGCTGTGTCAAAAAAAAAAAAAAATCTATCAAATTTCCTGTCTCTTGTAATACCAAGAAAAATGCAGTTCTGCTTTCCTCAATTGTCAGTTTGATGACCACTCAATGCTTAATTGCAGAAGGTCTGAGCCTGTAACTACACAAGGTCAGATTTCACAAGTCATCTGAAGCAATGAAAGCTAAAAATAATTTTTAGATCTGTGGAATTCATGTATTTTGTCAGATCATTTTCAGCAGAATCAAATATCTGATTTTTTTGTGGCCCTTGACAACAGAGTTTTTTCATTTTAGTAGTTTTTGTCTGAGGAAATATTTTAACTGTACAAATTGATGTTTTGGGGCAGACAAAATTTATTTTCCAGGCCCTCTTCTTTTCTTAAGCTGCGGAAGCCTTTATTATTTAATAACACTTCTGATCTTGGCAGTTATAAAAATGGTTCCTTTTAATCAATACTTATGTCCTGGTGTATTTCTTAGGGGGTGTGTGTGTCAAAAATACTCTGTAATAGAAGGTTCCCTCAGACTGTAGAAATCAGGCACTGTGTTGTCTCAATGCGTGGTCTTGCTTCTAGGCACCATTGTTGTCCAACCGTCAGTCATATATATACATAAATACAAGCTCTTGAAGGATCAGACCCTCTAATAAAGTAGTCTGTGTAACCCAGATTTTTGGCAAAGACTATTAAACAGGCTGGATGTGAGCCAAAGCACAGGCATAAGGTGGTTTGTACTCTCACATTTTTAGCACAGCTAGTTTGGGGCCAGCACAGGCCTCAGGCTGTTTCCAGTATGCAGTTTGTTGTGGCCACTGTGTTTTGCAGGGTAATAGTTATGTCCTAGTGCATGAGTCACACCGTGTCTGATCAATCTCTACCTCATGTTATTTACTAATACAGATGTAGCCCCAAAGTTCTTACATAGTGGTTGGTCTTTTCTTTCATTTTCTTGGCACTGCTTGACAGCACCATGAGCGACAGAGTTAGTGGCATCTGTGAGCCCTGGGATTCAATGTTTGCTGACTTATGGGTAATTTTAAAAGAGAGTCTTATATTTAAGAAAACAATAAAAAGAACAAACCAACCCTTAAGCTTGGGAAAAAGGCCTAGAAAGAATTAGGGTAATTTTTCCACTTCTGTAAGGCAGGATAAAACAAACACCTTTGGGCCACAAAAATTTATCTCACACCACAGTCTGGCCAATAAATTTGAAACAAAAAAATGGTTGGAAGGACATGGACACTATGAGGACAGGTAGTCCGACTGCTCTGTGTGGTTTATGTTGCATGCTGAAGAGACTGCTAGTGGTGGAAATAGGCTACTGAAAACTTTTCTTTTTCTAGAAGTAAACAGAAATTGGGAATGCTATGTAGGTACAGGCACCTAAACCAAACAGAAAGCAATTGCTGTTTTTACAGAGGAGGTGAAACTTTTGCACCTGACTGGAAATGAGATTGTCATTTCAAAATGTGCATTGTGCTACGTGTCCGTATTAGCTCTGAGCCACCTGTCTTCTGTGCTTCTGAGCCACAAGGTCTTCTGTGCTTATCTTATGCTCATGGTTAGCAGAGAGCTTGGATATATCGATCGTACTCTTATTCAGGCCTTCCACCCTTTTTCTGCATACACATGCATTTATACAGAAATATTGGTATTATTAAACTCTGAAAGGAAAAAAAAAAAGAGCAGTCAAGGCAGAATACAGGACACTCTGCTCCTTTTATATGTAATTTATCTCCAGCAGAAATATATGAAAGGAAATACTCTGCTTTCCCACCTTAGCAGCAACTTTGTGTGCTGGCACTGCTAGCTCAGTGCTGGTTCAGGTACATTTTCCAAGTGCGTTATGAAATAGATTAAAAGCAGAGAAAATGCTTGTAATGCCAGCAGCTGAAATTTGGAGGCTTACACAGCTGCTGGTCTTCCAGTGGTGCAGTGGCTGTCCAGGAGGGTTTGCCATCCCAAACAAAGATGGACAGGGTGGCAAGAGGGCTGTATTAAAACCAGCTGTAAAAACTCAACAGGCTGTAGGAAAGACTCAGAGTTTTTGAACCACAGACCAAAGTCTTTCTGCTGGAGGGTACCAGAGCACTCTCGCCGTATTTTCTCCCTGTAAGCCTGCAGTGCTGATGGACGTGGACAGCCTGAAATCCTGGCCTGCTTCAGCCCAGCACTGCAAGGCCAGGGTGGCATGGGTTTGGTGGCACCTCCTGCAGTGTGTATTGATACTAATATCACTGACAGATAGGTTAAAACTAACTGGCTGTGCCTGTTGTCTGGAGAATACTCATCTCTGGTTTCCAGAGATGCCACTTGCACCCACAGACCTCACTCTCATATGAGCACAACCCTCTGCTGCACCTGTGGGAAGGCGGTGAAGACATGCAGCTGTTCACACACCCCTCTGCTGGGAGGTGGTGACTTGTGGTGGTGTGGTATCCCTGTGGTATGGGGGGAGCATCTCCCCACACCCTGGGGGAGATCTCTGTATCTGTAGCCACAAGTCACCCTGTGTGCCATTCCACCATGTCACATTGCAGATTAGCTGTGTGTTTTTCTGCTTTCTTCAGCCCGGGCTCTTGGCACGATTTCCTTACTGAGTCCATGTGTGCCATCAAATAGAGTTTATAGATTGCACTTTTGTCTCCATTTACATTCTTCTAAACAAAAGCTTATTTTTCTTTCCTGCCTCTGCTTCTGACCTCTGGTAGTCCCAGTATATTTCTTTGTATTAAATGGTGTTTACAACTTCTTTTTTTTTTCCCAGCTTCAACTTCTGTGACATTTTCCAGGTCATTAGTATGAAATTGAACTAAGCTGTTCCTTTTGATTTTCATTGCTTGAAAAATATTTAACCTACAGTAATTCTACACCTGTCTTTAGTCTATTTGGCTATGCCTGTATCAAGTCAGAATTTAAATGAAATGTGTCACGCACTCGTTTTAGCCCAGTACGCACTTTCCTGGTCCTGAGATCATGGTCTCAGTTTGGTGTTTAGAAGGACCTCCCAGACTGCCTTTTGGTGAACTGATCCCCAAACAGTCAGATTATTTGCAAAAAAAGCGGCAAATGTAAAGTATTTTCTTTTTACCTAGCCTTTATTCATAGTGTTATATATAATTGATGTTTGTAAAAATAACACATGAAAGAAATGAGAAACATGACTGTTCCTAAGGTACCTGTATTTAGCTTTCACGGTAATGCAAATTTTTAGGAATATGCCTGGAGCTGGAAGTCCAGCCTGAATAGTTTTCTTTTCCTTATTCGAGCTGTTTGATGAAACTCAAGTTAAAAGAAATTCCAAATAATCAGTGTCCCTGTTTGCAATAAATCAACTGCTTTTGATCCCATCAAAAACCTTGAAAAACTAAAAGAAACTGGTTCTTGTATTCCTCAGAGATTATGTATTCTTGCTATTTCTATGATATTGTTATAATCTCAGAAAGTATATATAGCAGTCCTTTTCTGTCCTCCTAGAAAATGCAATGCCTTCCAGTCAAAGCAGGAGGGTGAACAAATTGTTTTGCTTTGCATTATCTGTGAAACATAACACATGCTCCTGCTGCATGCTTACTGCAGAATTAAACAGCATCCTCTGGGAGAGAGCTCAAAAACAAATGGATCCTTCACAAAAAAATCAATAGCCTGGGATTGCTGCTAGGACAGCTAATGTCCCTTACTGGTCCCTTTTTACATCATGTCCTCAGCTTTGGAATTAAATTTGCTTAGCTCCATTAGAGTTTTTCATTACTATTGTTATTCGTCCTGTGTTTCTCCCAAATTGCGTCTGAAAATGTGAGCATGCATGTCAGAGCACTCAGCAGATCCTCCTAGTAGAACAATGGAAAATTTGAAATATTGAATGAAATGAGACTGTGTTTGTTAATGATTATTTTCCACTGATTATAGAGTGTGCTTAAATCCATATTTAAAAAAAAAAAAAAAAGAAAAAAAGAAAAAAAGTAGAAATCCAAGCAGAAATAAGAGAGAAAATTAATAGTTAGCTACTTAGCTCCTAGAAAGTTTTCTTTCACTAATACTTTCCCTTCCAACCCTAGTACTGGGACCCCTCCGTACATTCCAGTTTGGTATGAGTCATGCCAAGAAGGAGGACTCAAAATAACCAGCTGTCACTGCCTTATGCTAACTCTGAAAGACTTTTTTACCCACCTGGATGTTGCCCGGCAAGTTAAGTGTCAGCTTTTTCAGTTTTGCTCAGGGAAAATTCACCTATTACAGAGGAGGCTGCTTCTAAGAACCTGTCAGTCAGTGTGGCAGAAGCTCATCAAAGTCCTTTCAAGGGCACTGGACTCTGACCTGGGAGCGAGTTTTTGGCTTCTGGGGTCACTCCTCCCAAGCTCTTTTCCACCTAGCAGCTTCCCAACACCATTTTGATGTGTGGCATCGCACTCACCAGGACCCCTCTTGATGCCTGTTTCCCTCCACCCTGGCAGAGCTGGCATGGGCCATCACAGGGGGACCAGCAAGCTCTGCAAAATGGCCCAGCACAGTGGCCCAGGTGTGCTTAGGCACTGAACCGAGGTCAGGGAGGAGCCCAATTGCCTTCAGCACCCTCTGCTGCCACTGCCAAGAGATGGGCACTGCGGACCATAAAGCACAAAGAGTCTCTGCTGAAAGCAAATCTCCCTTTCTGTAGATAGTATTATAAAGGGACCAGGGAGCAGCCGCAGTCTTAGCTTAACACACCTGTCTTGCCTCCCTGGAGAGCGATAAGGTGAGCCAGGGCTCACAAGGAAATGGCAAATGCAGTGGCAATCTATAACATCAATGGCAGGAGAGTGGCCAGGGCAACTGCATGCTCATTAGTCTGACCTAGAAAGCTTACGGGGCACTTGTCAGCGAAGAAGGTGGTTAAAAATACAGAAAACTAGAAAAAAACTCAATGCCTCTTTATCAAAGGAGCTCATGCCAGACTGAAGGATAGTCTGGAGAGGAAGGAAATGCTATATACCAAATATAATTGGGCTTCAGAGGAGCATCTCACCCAGTGCCATGCAGGAAACAGTCACTTAAACTGGAGGAGATGGCAATTAATAAAAAAGCCATGAGGAAGTCAAAAGGGAGACAGTGTGCTGTACCGCAAAAAAAAGAGTATATAGCCAGGAAGAACTCACTAATCAGTTTCTAAAAGTTTAGTCTTATTTATTGGTTTTGTATTCGGTCTTTTTTAGAGACCAGAGTATAACCTGTCAGAGTAGCATTTTCATGACTTTTGCAGCACACACAGAGCTGAAGTGCATTGCTCATGAATGAGAAAATCAGAATATCAGAGAGGAGAACTGAGTGACCTTGAACACCAAAGAACTGGTTTGCAGTGAAATGTAACAATCCTAAAAGAGCAAAGAGGTCACTCCTGTAGAGATTAATAACAAAAACTTTTGCTGATAAATGGCATCTCACTGGTTAGCAAAGAGAGGTGAAGACAGGTTCTGGATGAACTAGGCACAGGGCCAATGAGGTGGTAGTTGCATCTTTTCTGGAATACTTTGTACAGTTTTGGTCCCCATAGTACGCAGCAACCACATCTTCCTTGGACCATGTTCAGGCAACAGCTACGGGACAGTCAGGCGAAAAGAGGATATTTTTTACTCAAGGCCAAGACAGCTTGGCTTGCTTAGTGTGATAAAAGGATGCTGAGAGGAGATACAACATCTCTTCAGAAATACTGCAGGAAGCAAACTCAGGAGAGGAAGAAAAGGACAAAGTTGGCACTTACATAAGTGCAATAAAGATAAATTTAGCTTGGAAACAGCCAAACAGTCTGACGGATTTGAAGAAGCAAAGAAAACCTAACTAGGTTCAAAATGGACAGTGAGCTGTTTATGATGGTGGAGTTGCCCAAAATAATCAGGGTTTGGAAGTGATGACCTGGAAGAGCCTTTAAAATTTTCTGTCCCTGTGTTTAATTGCAGAAGTAAAATTTTCCATTCAGGTAAAAATGGCAAAGAAGGGATTGCAGAGTATTTGCAGTGAATGCTAGTTGATTTATATGTTGTCTACAATTGCTTAACTGCAGTAGGCACCAGAGTAACTATTAGCAAACAAAATCCCTTGTACATGGAGATACAAAGACAGGACTCTCTGGTAATTAGAAAAATTAAAGTTAATGCACAATTTGCACAGTGCAGCGGTGAAGTCCAGTGCACTCTCGTGTGGGTATGTGCATCAAACGGGATGCTCATGGGCAGTGTAGTGTTAGATGACATCTGATTTTTCGGAGGCATAGCTATCACCTCATTTGAGCAAGAATTATCTGACCTTTTAGAGAGATCATTTAAATGTCAATGTCTTGGGCACTCTTACAATATGCACTCAGCAATAACTAATTTCAAAACTAGGTGAAGGTTGAAGAAAAGTATTGACCAAACGTAACAGTTATTCAATATATTTTTCTACTTCAGTTTTACTTCAACTTTTCACACACAAATGTATTAAACTGCAGTTAACCTAAATCATTATCACAGCCTTAAAATTTTGAAATTGTAAGTACCTTGTGCTTCCTGCTCAGTTATAGCTTGTAAATGTGTCAGAACATATCAAGAGTGATTTTATATGTCACTTTTTACTAGTATTAACTTAGTCATCACTGATAAGGTTGTAGCTACTGATATGTAGTGGCAACTGGGCTTCATAAGCTAAATTTATGTCTTTTTTTAAAGGGCAAGAATCATACTATCACATTTGGTATCAGATAGTTTGGTGGTTGTCTGACCTTTTGTCACTGACTTTAAAATAGTGGTGTCATGGATGGCCTGCTTTTACGGGACTACACCGAAAATATAAAGGAAAACTCAATATGGTTAAAGTTATTTCTTCATTTCTTATCTGTCTCAGTAATAGTTGCCCTCAGTGGTAAAATTTGCTTGTACTTCCAGTTTGATTATTACTGCCTTCAGATTACAGCCACCTGATTTTGTTAAATGCTTGCACTGATAGATACAAGAGCTTTTTAACTTTGGTAATGGCCTCTTCTAGCTAAGTACAGGCTATCATTTGGAGAGACAACATTAAGTTACCTCCAACCTTCTTGAGAGATGCCAGCCTCCATTTAGTGTTTCATTGCAAAACGTAATTTACAGATTACAAATAATCATTGTTGCATACTTTCCGAATTCAGTATCTTTTCTTATAAAGTCTGTTCACCAGAATGGAACAAAGGAGTGGTTTGGCTATTACTGTAGGTAAGAAAAATGCAGCCTCTGAATTCCTAGTGAGTAGCCTGCTATAGAAAATTAGGTATCTTTCAGCATCCGTAGGACAAGTGGTAATAAATATCATTCTGATATGAAAATGAAACCTAGGAATGCGATGGATTGAAAGTATGGTAAAAGAAAAAGATATTTCAAAGTTAGTATCTCTATGTCTTTATTTATATTTCAGAATAGAAATGGGAGCGTACTAAAATGCTACATGAGAAATTACGTTAATCAATGGAAGTGTACAAATTTCAGTGTTTATCACAGCATTTTTTTTAATGGAACTGTAACTTTTCTTTTGCCTCTTAGTTGGTGTTACAGTTACAGTTTGTTCTGAGTTTGGGTTTTATTTGCTTGAAATACCTGTTGCTTTGTATATAAAATGTAATATCTACAAATGCAGTGTTCAGAGAAAATATTGGTACTATTGCTTGTTACAGGAAAAAGAATTGAAAGACCTTATTTCCAGATTATTATAATTTATTATTACTAACTACATATTAATCTGCTTATCAGCTTCCTGTCTGCAAGCAGCTCTGAATACAATAGATGCATGTTGACTACTGTTCAAAAATAGTTATCATTGACTTTCCTTTTATTAATTTAATGTTAGGATAATTTCATCTCTTTTTCCCCAAGTTGTAATTTATGCTAGGTTTTCCTTACAGACCTTCCACTGTCTTAGTTCCAGTAGGAGATTCTAACCTCCTTTTGTTTCTGCATGGGATCTCTTTGAACATGCCCCATTTCACCTCTGATTTGGTTTTGCAGAGTTTGTGCCTCAGTACATCCCTCAGCCTTGTGTCTCTGCAAACTTCTGGAAGGTGCTTCCCTGTTGTATAGTTTGTCGCTATGGCATCTAAATACCACAAATGAGGTGACCACAGAAAGAACTCAACACTTCCATCTTCTTTGTTAATTTTTCCTCTAATTTGTTTCTTTGTTCCCCTTTCTCATCTTTATTTGCCCCAAGAACATGACTGCATTTTTGCGTTCGTCCCTGACATGACCAGGTCACAATAGAGATGATCGCTCCTTCAGGAAAGGACCTTATTAAACTTGGTAGGCCCTAAATGCCAGTCTAGGATGCTGTTTGGGCTCTTCTTAACCACAGCTCTTTTGTGAACCTTTCCTGCTCCCTGAAGCAGAGAGCGTCCCCTCAGCTTTGGTTACCTGTACTTTATAGTTGTTTGGGCAGATAAACAATCTTTTACCAAACCTAATCCAGTCACCCCACGGACCTGCAGATTAGGAGAATGAGTTCAGAGAGGAGGTTATAGAGATATCGAGATGATTTTTTTTTTTTCGCTGGAGAGAGTTGCCAGTGTGTTGTGCCCGTCCTATGGCGGTTATTGCCTATTTTGGGTATTACAACTCACAGATGTCAAGCACCAAGATGACAAGACTGGACTATAGTGATAAAGTATATATAAAAAATGAAGAATCACAGAAATGTTAGAAAATGCTTCTTGCTTTTAATTTGAGGACAAGGCAGTAATTCAGCATGGCTGGGAGGACTCATGTTTTACTATACCCGTGGTACAGCAAAGTGAGTCATGGACAACGTGCTTCTCAAGCTGGCGAGCTCCCCAAGCCTAGTGTCTTTAGTGCTAGAGTTAAGTTATGGTTGGACTCAATAATCCTGAGGATCTCTTCCAACGAAAATGATTCTGTGATTCCTGATTCTTCCCTGTTCCTACTGACCCTGTCAAACCCCTTGGCTTGAACCCAGCAGGGCCTGTGCTGCTGCAGGTCATGGACCCTCAGGCTGCAAACCATCTCCCTCAGCAACCAGTGGTTTCTGGCTCTGCATTCTCATATATCTTTGATAGCACTGCTCTTGCTTCATAATCTCCACTTGTGAAAGCCCTTGGTGAAACAAAGAATATTCTTTGTGACTCCTTGTCACTTATTGGAGATGCATGGTGGGAGACAGGTTATAGACAAAGTCAGTCTTCGAGGGAGAGAGTAGCTTATCTTTGTCTGAAACAGAGCCAAGAACAATATATCAATGTCCATACATATTTAACTCTAAGGACTGACTCAGGATTTGTCTTGCTGAGGTATAATTTTGGAAGTTGAGGTATGGAAGTCATTTTTCTTCAGTAAAAGTAGCTGCTATCAGAAGGTGATTGGTGGGCCTGATGCTTTGTCTGTACTTTTGCTGCTAGTAGAACAGTTAATGCAATGTTTTGCTAAAGTCTCATGTAATGTTATGTTACCATGGCACACATACGAAAATAAAAGTACTATTTTCAGGGTGATGTAGCCAAATTATTATCACCCTGTTTTTTCCAGTAGTCCATTTAAAAAGATGTAATTTTTTAATGTTTTAACTGAAAAATTAATGTCATTTTAAGTAGTGATGAAAACAATAGCTGAATGATCATATGCAAATTCATGTAAACAAGGTACTATGAATTGAATAGATAGCACTGAAAATAGATTTGTCCTTCAGGTTTTGCTGGGGACAATGGTGAGAAAGAAGGAGAAGGTTTTGTGATGATGAGAACCATTTTGATATTATTACTTGAAATAGCTGCAAGCAGAAGTCATAGATAATAATAATCTTCAAACTGTAGAGGTTGAAAGCTCCAAGAAGCCAAGAATGAATGCAGCTGCCTTGAGTGATGGTGGAACAAAGCCATATAGTTGTGAATAGTTTATGCAGATGAAATATAATCACAGAGTCAAAATGTGAAGTCATCAGGATTGAGATCCAAGAAGCAGGTGGTACACACGTCTGTCTCAAGGTTTTGGAGGGGTTCCCTGGCATCAACCATCTCAAAGAATCATAGACTAAAGAAACAGTTTTGAAGTCTACAATTAGATAACATAAGGGGACCATCACTTCAAACACAAAACTATTCCTTGTCTACGGTCCTCTCCAGACATTCAATGAGGCAGATTGTTACTGTTTTAAAATAATGCCTCAGAACAAAATTCCACTTTTTTTTTTTTTTTCCCCCTGGAAGTGCTAAATGGAAGCTAATGACACAGAGGAAATTATTTCCAAGTTTTGCAACTGGCAACCATTACCAGAGGATCCATGAGCTTTTCAAATCCATTTCTATGTACATTAAATCATGGCTTGTCTAGAACTAGGCAACCAAATATGCAGAGAATATGGCCAAGGTAGCCTGCTGCTCCTAAATTATTTATGACCTGAACACAGCATTTGCAGATCTCTTTATTGTTTATTAAAAAAAAAAAATTGCCAATAATATTTTGCTTCTGTATTCCTAGAAGAAAGTGATCACTTAAATTGTTAATGTTTTAATAACTTTGTGGTTTTGGTGATTACTTAGTGACACTGTATTGTGATGGGGTTTATTAACTTCTACTAATCTTAAGTACTGAAGAGATCGCTATAGTTTTGCTTCCTCCAATTTGAGAGAAAGGAACATTTTAAGGAAGAAGAAAAAGTAACAATATTGGATAAACAGTCTTGTGACTCTTGATACATTTGAATATTTGTCTATAGCAAATGAGAAACATTAAAACACTATGTATGTTGAGTCTGGATCTGAAAGTTGCTCTCTTCCTTCTTGACTAAAGGAGAATTTTATTGATAGCAGACTATGTGATCAGTCTTTTCCATTCCTAAGAAGCCGTTAAATATATGCATGCATGTATGGTCCGATGGTTCTGGAGAGCATCAACTGAGCAGCTACCCTTCCATTTCCCTTTCCGTTGCCAACTTAAAAAATACATAGCAGATACCAAGTCAGTGTGAAATGGTGAGCCCAGGCATTGATTCATCTTCTTTAAATCCTTTCATTATGAAGTCTGTTATAAGAAATTAAAATCTTGGTATGCTGTGACTTCAGTCCACTTTCCTTACCTGCCTATTCATGCTGATCATTAGCTATTCATTGCATGTGTGTTTTTTAATAACCATTCTGTAATGCTGCCTTTTTTTCCATTTTTCATGGTTTAATTATTCCAGTTGGAAATGAGTAACTGCCAAAAGATTAAAGAAATGGCTTCTTCATTGTTTAAGTAATGATTACCCATCACTGGTCAGACAAGTGGATTCGCATTTAGGTGACCATATGCCAATATCTACAATTTTGACCTCTGTATCTAAGCTAGTTCTCCAAGACTTTATAGGGAAAGGAGAGAAAATAGATCAGATCATTTGCACCCTAAAAATGCTAGTTTTAGTTGACTGTAAATGGAAACAAGAGCAACTAGCTTAGATGTTTACTTTGTAGATGTCCAAATACAGATGAGATGGATCCCCTCCCTGTGCTCAAATTAATCATAAAAGCCCAGAGGTTTTGTGCAATGACACTGCTAATGTGAATGTACTGTCGCATTCCTTTTTGACATAAAGGACATAGTGCCATTCAGTGCTCTGCACAGATGAGCAAGTCCTGTTCAGCACAAGCACCAAAAGCAGTACAGTCATGTTAGGACTACATTTCAAATGGATTAGATTACCCTTCTTTTCACCTTGGCTAAGTACTACCATGGTATTAACAGGTCCACATTCTTTCCAGAACAGATCTGTTTGGGGAACAGCATTAATACTCTGATTATAGACTTACAGAGGTGCTGTTTAATATTTGTCTTGGAAGATACATGTAATGGTCTTGACCAGACTAGGTCTTGCTATGCAAAGCAGTGTATATCATATTACGAATAATAATAATAATACCTATCCTTGCCTCAGCAAGCTTACAAGGATACAAGTAGCATTACTTAGGAATGACACATAGCAAGGGCCTCTTGCATGCAAGAGGGTTGAAAAAGGTGGCAGATGTTGAATGCTGAGACAATTTTTAGGTTCTGCAGTTAATTTAGGACATTGCCTTAATGGTGATTTTTCCTGTGGGTTTTCCCCTTAGGATGATTTCCAGCATGCAGCCTCAGAAACCAACTGGGAGTCAGTCACAAGCTCTGTCTCAGTAAGTAATTTGTTACTATTTTATCCATGGATGGATTGATAGGATGGCTTGAATCCAACTCACTAAAATGACACAAAGGAACCACGTATTCACCTTTGGCAGAGGATGAAATAAGTGTTTATTCAACTCATACTAGAGTCAACCAGTTTGTTTTTAAGGAGAAAATATTCATGATATGCCATCAGCTGTTGTAACTACATGAGATAGCCATTGGGAAACATTTCTTGGTTTCACACTCATCCTGCCAAGATGAAAATGCAAGATGTAAACTCCGTACAATTTTCAGTTGCAAAAATTCTTGACCTAAATAGAAGACTATACTTAAAACAGGCTGGCAGGAGAATGGATCTAGCTTTTCATTGGCAATATTGAGATTTTTTTTAAATGTCTTTAAATTTTTATTTTTTTTAAAATATCTGAAGTCTCCAAATTCAGCAGTGAAATGCAACTTGGGAAAAAAAAAAAGGAAGGAAAACAAGTAATCCAGTATAAAATTTTCATTTTCTCTACATTACGTTTGATTTGTGTCATTGGCTGAAAATCTGTCCCCTCTTTTATTTCCCCAGCAAAGTTAAATGCTGGGGAATGGCAATTGTGACATTAGAATCTGTAATATCAACAGTTCTATTCTGTGCACTCTGCTGGCTGGTCAGCACTATGTCATAGCTCTTGTAAACTCCTCTTAAAACACATGACATGAGGATAAATGCTCAAAGCAGACTTCAGACCAATGTTTGGAGTTTTCATGGAAGAGAGTTTTGTGTTGGCACCTTTGTTACAGTAGCTGCCAGGAGTTGCCAGTGGAGGAAAAATAAATAAAATATGAGTAAATTCTACTGGTTAGTGTCCAAGCCAGGCAGTGAGTAGAGATTAAATTCTGTATTGCCCAAATTAGCAGATCTTAAGCCAATCTCACTTGTGTTTACCCTTGAGTTTGCAAGTGGCATTTGCCCTTCATATGATATGATGCATTGGTAGCCTTGCAATAACTGTGCTGAAAGTCCTGAGTAGAAACGTTAGCAGGGCTGAGACCTACTGGATATGCCAATCAGGAGATGCTACACCACTGTTTTACTAAAAGACATAAACTCATTTTTCATTCTAATATGGGACTTGAAAAAAAATTATGTGATAGAATATTTTGTGTAAACAATATGGTAGGTGATGTTTGAAAATGTAAGTCTAGGGCTCCCTCATCAGGTAACCATGAAAATGAGATCAAGTGTATGGTAAACACCAGGTCAATTATCTTTTGTAACATCGTAAGGCGTACAATATGCCAAACAATAATCCAGTATTTTTATTTTCATATTGAAAAAAAAAAGTTTCTCTATCTTTCACATCATTTGCTTCTGAAAAGTTGTTGTTAATATGTTGCAGGTAGGGAAGTTCACTACCAATATTACAGGTAGCAAGCTGGTGCCCAAGGTCACACAGAGGAACCTACAGCTAAACCAGAAGCAGAACCCCAGTTTCATTGTTTTTCCCATGCTGTCCTCTATCTAATAAAACATACCTTCTTCCACCGGGCATGCACTGCACCCACCAGCCCTTTCTTATCCTTAGGGAAAATAAGGTGGAGAGGTTGAGTAATTCTGAGGGACAGAAAGACAAACTCAGTCCTCTCTGTTGCTGACAAGATGACATACTGCCCTGCTGATACCCAGCGTGGTAGATCTCAGTTTTGCCCCTTCAATCCGCAGGCAACCCAAACACTCATTTTAGGATCTGGGTAGATACAACATTCTGAATGAAAAACTGAGAGTGAGCAAATTGATTCTTTCTTGTCTGAGGTCATATCACAGAGCTATTTTTTGGGGTTTGGGTTATGTTTTTTTTGTTGGTTGATTTGTTTTGGTTTGTTTGTTGCTTTTTTGTTGTTGTTTTTGGTTTTTTTTGTTTTATTTGTTTGTCTGTTTGTTTTACTCAGAAAGCTAAAACCCATACTTCTGCCATTAACCCATTAACACATGATAAACACAGAAAAAAAAGAAAAAGAAACAAAATTCACTCCTTGTTAGGTTAGTTTCCATTATTTGTGAATTCGTTTTATGACCAATGAAAAACTGTGATGGAAATGGAACTGCCTGTCAGCTTGACAATGCAGATAGAAAATATAAAAGAGTGGGAGAATAGAAATTAAGGGTAAAAGCACTGACAAAAAAGGTGCCATTGCATCCCATGAAAATAAAAATGCATTCAGTGCTTTTCAGAAACATAGAAGAGGTACGTAATGTGAAAAATCTTTGCTCTCCACTGCTTCCTGCATTTCACTCTTGCTCTTGCCCCCTCTTTGAATGCGATCTCAGAAGCCAGATTATGACAAGCACCAGCTCTTCTAAAGCCAGCGCCTCGTTCTTGGCAGGACAAAAGAGAGGCAGTTGGGTTGGCAGCTTTGAAGTTGCTTTTGGGCTTGTCACATGGTGTCACTGCCAGTAGGTTATCTGAGCTGTTGAAACAATTCCTCTTGACTTGGCTGTCACTGAGAAAAAGTTAAGCTTTCTTCTGTGTGTGAAAGAGGTTGCACGAATCTCTTGAGTAGGAGATTTTATATGAAAATAAAACAGGGAATCCCTGCTGCCTTTATGAGTTTGAAATGCCCTGCGAATTCACAGCCTGACCTGCAGTTCTATAATGAAATGCACAGTTGAACACGTGAAAAAAAACCTCTTACATTGTCTAAGCCACACACCTGTGGCCTGATTTTTACACTGCTGTTTCTTCAGCATCCTTGCACCACCTCCCTCACTTTTGAAAGGTGGTCGGGAACTGATGTTTCCCTGTTGGGCTGCAATCACAGATGAGCCATAAGCTCCACTGAGCTGTCCTCAATGAGCAAACAGCATTTGGGTGCGTTTTTCTTTTGTAACCTCAAAGGCTGTGTCAGTACACTGCATGATGCTTGCTCACCACACAGTCTCTCCTGCAGCATTGTTTTGGATAACAACACTGTGTTCACTTTGCTGGCGCGAGCTGCTCAACTCCTGGAACTCTCATCTCCCTTACACTCTCTATTCCAAGCCACTTAGAAGTCAGGAGATGTGCCTTCCCTTTTAGTGGGTCATGAATTTTTACGGCCATCTGCACTGTGTCTTTTTTAGCACTGCATTGTAGAGACAGTGCAGTCACAAGTGGGCCCTCTGAAACTTGTTGTGCTGGTGGCGATAAGCAGTAAAATGCAGCTACGCTTTCTTGACCGTGCCATTGTAATGTTTTCTATTTCTTCTCTTTCGTATTTTTAATAATTTGGACTGTCCATACTTTCAGAAAACAAATGTAGTAAAATATCAAGGATTGTTACTTCTGTTATATAACTTATCATTAAAGAGAAGTGTTTTATTTTGAGAGACATGTACTTTAAAACTATTTTAGTAAGCACTGAAGGACACAGTTCCGCAAACAAGTGAGTAACTTTACTCAAATGAATTGACCTTTCCCTTGCTACCCAGCTGAGTGAAACTAAACACAAAGATTAACAGTTTAACATACATTTACTTCAGAGATGCGGCAAAAACTTATTTTAGTGAGCCATTAATATTAAATGGCGTATTTCTGCTACATTACTTCAGAGCTGGATTTTCATGAGAGAAAAGGGTTTCTAGGGTTTTTCTCACAATGTTTTGATTTATAAGACAAAAACCCAAACAACTTTTATGCTATATTATCCTTCTTGTTGAACATAATCAAGTATTTTTTGGTGGTCTTTCAGGAAGTAGCAGATCTGCATTAATAGTTTTTCTTGCACGTGTTTTACACGTACTATTAGACTTTGTGCTTGGACAAGGGAAAAGGTGATACCAGGGTAGTGAATATTGTGGTTCTAAACAGCAATTATTAAAAATGTCTAAACTCCTCTTCAGTAAAAATGAAATTGCTGCAATCTTTCTGACAAGGTCAACTTGTGCCACAAGTCCAGAGGGAACCAAATACACTCATAGAATGGTACTTGGCCCTTCCGGGTGGGAAATAATATTTCATAATATATTATTTTGTATTATGATGTAATTGTAAGGGTATCACTATGTTGGTAATCCCAATATTCATTCTTGCACTGCTGAGATCCAAATATCACATTTTTTCTCTTTTTCTTAGTAACTTGAGGTTTTGCTAAAAGGGTAGGAGAATTGGCATTCATTGATGTTTCACAACACATTTAATCCTTGGGGATAAAGGGCCATCTTTTCAAATCTTTAACCAAGCCAAATTTCTTGTCCAAATTGGGAGGGAAAGAAAGACAGTCTAGATTTGTTGTCTTTGTCTTTCTCTGCTGCAGTTTCTGATCTGCCTATTATTGATTTACCAACAGAGCTGGTGGAGCCGTGAAGGCACCACCCCGTCACTACAGGGCACCTCTGTTCTGTGGTCATGACCATCACAGTGGTTTCAAAAGACATTTCCATTACATCTTTGTACATGTGCAAACCATCATCTCCTTTGAGGAGTGGGTGTGCATGTTGTCAGTTGAGCAGTGGCAGTGCTTCCACTCTCTACATCTCTTCTGGGACTTGCTTGGGAGTTCCTTGGTGTCTCTTCTCCTTCCAAAAGAAAACACAGGCATAACAAAGTCTGGCCCAGCTAAGGACTTCAAAAGATGGCCCAAAGTAGCTGTTTCAGTCATTAATGACGGAAGTTTCTCAGTAACTGTTGTCAATTGTTTTGAGTGGTGCTGTAATTTATTCCAAGTACACTGAGATGTATGTCACTCTTAGGGGGTATCCTATCCCTCTCCATCAGTGACTGACCCTACGCTCACGGCGGAAGCACTGGATCAGACCATTGCTGCATTTGACACAGTGGAGGATCTACTCAAGCACTTTAACCCAGAATCCTGGCAAGAAGATCTCGAGAATTTGTACACAGACAGTGAACACCATTATCGAGGCAGGAGCTACCACGACAGGAAATCCAAAGGTAGGAAAAGGCACTATATACATCCTTTGGGGCAAGACCGGGCTATTCCTTCACTCCTCACATAAATGTCCATTGGTCAGGTATTAGATCCTGGTGCTCATGTTCCTGTTGGAGCCACAGGGAAAACTACAGTCTCTTAAAACCAGAAATAAGTCATCTTATCCTTAATAATTTTCTGACTGAGCAGGATCTTGCATGAGGAAACAGACTGAAAACTGCCCATCTTTATGATTAATTCACAAATAAAAACACAGGCCTGTGTGTAAAGGACAGATGGTTCTCAGCTTCACCGTCTTAAACATTGCTTTGTGTGTAAGGCATGGGGCTCCTAATTACCTGCACTATCATCCTCCTTTAAATACCCTGCTTAGGGATTGTTCTCTGTTGAGTTAGGAATAATCACTTTTATCACATTGTGCTTAGGGAAGCATCTGGTGCAGACACCTGTATGTGCAGCTGGTTTTTTAGGATGTGAACATTTCACTGTTTTTCATTATGTTGGTGGGGAACATTATTATAGTTTAACATCTTTGTCTGTAAATGAGCAAAGCACACATTTCTGGGTTATGTTTCTCGCTTCCTTCTGTTAGGTCAAGACACTCACCAAATGGTAAACTGAAGGGATGCTAAGCTAACAGTTCAAACCCATAATGAAAAGAAAACACTATTTAGAAGAGAAGGTGGTGCTCTGGGGCAACCGTGCACTGAAGGGCCTGATGAAATTGCCCTTTATGTGCAATTGCAGATCTAGGAGGTATGTTAGAGTTCTTCAAGGTGACAATTGCTGTGGTTTTCACAGAAGATCTGTGGTGAAATCTTTTATTTTAGTTCTCTATATTTTCTTCCATTTCCAAATTATGTATTTAGAATAATTCTTCTTTACGACTTTAAAGTTATAATGTCCAAGTCACAGTTCTGATTCTGCACAATCTACTGTTTCTTTGCATCTCAAATCCTACCCCCACTATGTTAAGCATGTGCTAAGCAGGGAGAGAGGATTTTAATTCTATGTTCGTAACTTACTTGCTATCAAATGATGAGGCTTTGATCTTAAAAGGGATATACAGGCTGCATCTATATTAGGGAAAATAGTGTTGATGAGTGTTCCTAGGCCCTGATATCCAATCATCATATTGCTAAATTGTCAGCCTGGTCTCTGCTTAGTTTTGGCGCAGGCCAAGTGTCATTTTCCCAGGTCATGTGTCATTCTCACAGGTCATTGCTGAGCATGAACCAGGAGTTGGCAGAGACCAGCTGCCTTTCCGGGTGGGCAGTTTGCATGTGGCCACTTTGTTGTGGAGAGTAAGAGGTTAGTGGCAGGGATGCGGGCTGTCCTACAGCTGCTGAACCTTGTGCAGGAGAATGACTTCAGGCGTATACAATGTATTAGTAGATACCCAGCCACGTTCGCCTGCAGTTTCCAAGACACATTGGCTGACACAACACTTCAAAGGAATCTGCAACAAAGCCCTGAGCACCCGTCTGCTGAAAACTGAACCCCTTTACTTTTCCATCTCAGCACATCAGAAATTTCAGGCAACCACAACAGCACATTTTGTGAAAAACGTCACCTAACTGCCACTGCATCACTTCTGAGATCGGTTTGATCTCATTTCGAGGTCTGTGAAACATGAGCTGTGTGTCCCTTATTCCCAGGCTGGTTTTGGCACTGACACTGACATGTACACAAAAGGAATAAAGGGTCTGTTTTGATTCTAATGGAAGCTGATTAGAAAACTAGATCCTATACTGGTGCTGCTCTCCAGATTTCATTTGATGCTCAGATCACATTTGGCTTAGTACCCCGTATGTTTAAATAACCATGTACATATAAAATAGCATTTGCTGCTTTATTGATGCTGATCATGCAGGCTACAGGTATCATTCTGATCTGGTAGTGCTTGGAAAATTTAAATACATAAAGTTTCTCCATTTAGTATAAGTGTAATTCAGCTGCTTGGGTAACAAAACACTGTAAAAGACAAAAAGTTTTCCAGTTATTATTTTAACACTTGATTCACTTTAACAGGGTTTTTTTGTTGTTGTTGCTGTCTTTGTTACAGGAATAAGGAAAAATATTTTCTAACAGTTTTTCTTTTGTCTTCAACATAAAGGCTGAATTCCCTGACAGTTACTGGCCCTCTGTACAAAAGTACCTCACCACAATAAAATCCTTTAAAATTTCAGTTAAGAATTTTTACTTAGTCATAAACTTTTGATAAGATTAAAGGCTTGTTCTTGGATGATGTCATGAGTAGGGAATAGCTTTAACAAGTCCTTAAATTAGAAATGCTTGGTGCCTTTTAAACACAGACACTGTGAATCTCTGAGGAATGTTTATAGGCACTGGGATAACCTTGCAGCAAAGAGAGCGATAGATTATATCATCATTTATTTCAGATATCTGTTTCTGCTTTCAGCTTGGGTTTTATTATTTATCCTTAGTTAGAACAGGCCTGAGGCATATTAGAACAATTTGATGTAATCTCTGCCTATCTTCCACAGCATTTTCAGAACGTGTCATATAAATGGTATAAATGAATCACTAATGATTTTGCTCCCATACAACTCTCTGGCCATACCAAATTGTGCCACAAAATTGAGCTTAAAAGGTGGTGTTGCTGAATACCAATTCTGATAACAGCAATATGTTATAAATGACATTTAAATGGTATCTTTTGTTAATCATAGATTAGAATTATAGAATCAGAGAATCATTTAGGTTGGAAAAGACCTTGGAGATCATTGAGTCCAACCTCAAACCTAACACTGCTAAGTCCACTATTAATCCATGTCCTTACGTGCTGCATCTACATATCTTTTAAACACCTCCAGGCATGGTGACTTCACCAGTTCCCTGGGCAGCCTGTTCCCATGATCGACAATCCTTGCAGTGAAGAAATTTTTCCTAATATCCAATCTAAACCTACCCAGTGAAAATTGAGGCCATTTACTCTTGTCCTGTCACTTGTTACAAGAGACTGATGTCCAGCTCACTACAGCCTTCTTTCAGGTAGTTGTAGACAGCGATCAGGTCTCCCCTCAGCCTCCTTTTCTCCAGGCTGAACAGCCCCAGTTCCCTCAGCTGCTTCTTGCAGGACTTGTGCTCCAGACCCTTCACCAGCTTTGTTGCCTTTCTCTGAGCCCACTCCAGCACCTCTATGTTTTTCTTGTAGTGAGAGTCCCAAAACTGAACACAGAATTCGAGGTGGGGCCAAGCACAAGGCGATGATCACTCCCCAGTCCTGCTGACCACACTATTCCTGATACAAGCCAGGATGCTGTCGGCCTTTTTGGCCACCTGAGCACGCTGCTGGCTCATGTTCAACTGACCATTCACCAACACCCCCAGATCCTTTTATACCAGGCAGCTTTCCATCACTCTTCCCTGAGCCTGTAGTGCTGCCTGGGGTTGTTGTGACCCAAGTGCAAGGACCTGGCACTTGATCTTGTTGAACCTCATTCAATTGGCCTCAGCTCATGTATCCAGCCAGTCCAAATCCCTCTGTAGAGCATTCCTACCCTCAGCAGATCAACACTCCTGCCCAACTTGGTGTTATCTCCAAACTTACTGAGGGTACACTCAATCCTCTGGTTCAGATCATTGATTAAGATATTAAACAGAACTGGCCCAAATACTGAGCCCTGGGGAACACCACTTGTGACTGGCCATCAGCTGGATTTGACTCCATTCACCTCAACTCTTTGGGCCTGGCCACCCATCTGTTTTTTACCCAGCAAAGAGTACGTTCATCCAAGCCGTAAGTAGCCAGCTTCTCCAGGAGAATGCTGTGGGAAACAGTGTCAAAGGCTTTACTAAAGTCTAGGTAGGCAACATCCACAGCCTTTCCCTAATCCCCTAAGTGGGTCACCTTGTCATAGAAGGAGATCAGGTTAGTCAAGCAGGACCTGCCTTTCCTAAACCCATGCTGACTGGGCCTGAACTCCTGGTTGTCTGGTATATGCCATGTGATGGCACTCAGGATGATCTGCTCCATAACCTTTCCTGGCACCAAGATCGGTCTGACAGGCCTGTAGTTCCTCAGATCCTTCTTCCTTCTTGTAGGTGGGAGTGACATTTGCTAACCTCCAGTCAACTGGGACCTCCCCGGTTAGCCAGAACTGCTCATATTACGAAGTGCCTTTGTGAGTACCTCTGTCAGCTCCCTTAGTACCCTTGGATGGATCCCATCTTGTCCCACACATAGACTTACGTGTGTCTAAGTGGTGTGGCAGGTCGCTAACCATTTCCCCTTGGATTACTGGGGCTTCATTCTGCTCCCTGTCCCTGTCTTCCGGCTCAGGGGGCTGAGTATGCAGAGAACAAATGGTTTTGCTATTAAAGACTGAGGCAAAGAAGGCATTTAGTGCCTCAGACTTTTTCTCATCTTTTGTCACTGTGTTTCCACCTGTATCCAATAAAGGATGGAGATTCTCCTTTGCCCTCCTTTTGTTGCTGATGTATAGAAACATTTTTTTATTGTCTTTTACAGCAGTAGTCAGATCAAGTTCTAGTTGGGCTTTGGCCTTTCTAATTTTCTCCCTGCATAATCTCACGACATACTTGTAGTCCTCTTGAGTTGCCTGCCCCTTCTTCCATAGTTCATAAAGTCTGCTTTTATTGCCAAGTTCCAGCAGAAGCTCTCTGTTGCAGCCTGCTCCTGCAACTCTAAGATCTCCTTCTTGAACAATGTCCAGCCTTTCTGGACTCCTTTGTCCTTCAGTACTGTTTCCCAAGGGACTCTGCCAACCAGCCTCCTAAATAGGTCTAAGTTTGCCCTCTGGAAGTTCAAGGTAGCAGTTCCACTGACCCCCTCCATACTTATCCAAGAACTGAAAACTCATCTTGTGATCACTGTGCCCAAGATGGCCTCCAACTATCACATCACTCACAAGTGCTCCACAAAGATAAGAATCAGGGTCAAGGAAATAAGAAGTACTGTATTTTAGCATAGCTAATCACAGAATGGATGAAGTGGCAAGGTACATCGAGATTGTCTGGTCTAACCTCCCTGCTCAGGGCAGTTTCACCGACAGCAGGTTGCTTGGGACCATGTCCGGTCAAGTTTTGAGCATCTTCAGGAATGGAGATCCTGCAGCCTCTCTGGACAACCTGTGTCTGATCACATTTGTAACAAAAACAAACCAACCAACCAACCAAACAAAAAATTTTCTCTTAAACATTTAAATAAGTTTTCCTGTGTTACAATTTGTGTCCAATACCTCTTGTCCTTTCAAAGACTCTGGCTCCATCTTCTTGACTCCCTCCCATCATGTATATATGTATATATACATACACATGTACATATACAGTTATAAGATTGATCCTTCCCAGGATACTACCTGCAAGAACCGTAAAGATTAAGAGTGTGTTGGTTAAATCTGTATGCATGATAACTCCATTCAATCTACAAAATCTGATCTCACACCTCTGCAACACTGATGCAACTCTATTCAATAAAATGTGTTTTTTTTCTATTTACACTATTGAAGTGAGATATTGGTATCAGGTGTGTCTCGCTAATAATCACATGAAGTTTTAAATTTAATTCTGCATATGTTCAGTGAGGTTTGCTGTTAACCACTCCAGCAGAATTCAACTGTACAATCACAATGAAACCCAGACTGGAAGGACAGAGAAGAAAGGGGAAGACACACATTCACATTTTCAAAATCCTTAAATGAGAAGCCTTGTATAAGCTATAAACTACAGTGTACATCTCCTATGTGAAAATATGACAAGTAGATGTTTCAAATTACCTTTGCAGCCATTGTAAATAAATTCAAAAAGGTCTGTTAGCCATTGCTGCATTTTAGAATCTCTGAAAGTATGACTATTCAGCCTGAAGCTTATCCTAGACTCTTAGGAAAACAGGAGGTCCTACCAAATAAAGTATATCCCTTAAAATAATTCCTTTTTGGTTGCCGTAATATGTTGTAGCTGACCTCGGTATGGTAGTAGTTTGGTTATTACAAATATAAAGCGTGTCTAGAAGGATATCACTGACTATTGGGTTAGTTAATACTGTTCTAAGCAAGAACACGGGTAGATATAGAATAGAAAACAGCCATACTCTACTATTATGTTGAACATCTAGACAAACAAGTCTCTGTTCTTTTAGAGAGTCATAAGGAGCACTCAGACATGTTTGAAGGAAACCTCTTCATCCTACAGATTAAATATTTGAAAGCATCAATGTATCTGCTTGATAATGTTAGAAGAGCTCCTCAGAGATACTGTTGTAAACAGTTCCAGCCATCAATTAAGCATCAATTAACGTTTCCCACATGCTTGTTTGCATTTATCTTTTGTTGTTCACTCTGAAGTTTTACATCTAATTGAAAAAGGCTTTATAATTTTAAAAAGACCTTTGCCTGTGAAATGTGTACAAGTGAAGAAAGGAGAAAGAAAAAGTTCACTGTTTCTTACTGTAGAATTAGATCCAAATGTCTAGGGGATGGTGCCTAGATAAAGAGGTCATCTTTAAAAAGGAAGGGTTTTTTCACAGATAAGCTTAGGAAGGAGCATAACATTTGGATAGATACATTCTGGTGATTAACAAGCCTACATACAGCTCTGAGCTCATTTTCTTTTTGGGAAATGGTATGCAAGAAGTCTTTGGCTTTCAAGATATTAATCAGGTGGGACATTCCTGCAATAACATCTGATTGCAATGACAACTTTGCAAATTAAATAAATAAACACTTCCTGGCATAGCCACACTGTTTTTTAGAAGGGGAGTTGCAAGATGAGACCACAAATCTTCGTGGAATGTTTTTGCTGTCCACTGCCAAACAGGTTCCCCAAGATCAGGCAAGTTTCACCATGTCCTTGACAATAGGTTTTAATTGTCACTACTTACAACGGTCTAGCTAGAAGTTAAAATTTTAACTCAGGAATGTAATTTCTCAGGGGTTTGCAAACAGTGGCCAATAAATTACTTCAAATGTCCATGTACTTATCCTTGAAAGGTTCTGGGGTGGCTGGCAACAAGTTTCAGTGCATCAGGCAGGGAGTGCAGGCATCATGAATGCTGAATGCCCTCTCATTCATGGCAAATGTGAATACTACAAGTAGATGGAATAGCTTTTCAAATAGCTGCTAATTTAAATATTTATTGTGCTTAAAAAACAGTCTTCCACCCTTCTTCAGTTGGGAACGAAGTTGTCTGGTGCGTTCGAGCTACACAAATTCATTAATTTCACAGTCTAATTCAGATCTACATCCATACTCTTCCCTTCTGTGATACATGAGATTTTCCTTCATGTTTTACATGACATTATTGTCAGGCACTACAGTGGAAGCTTTTCTCATTAAATCCCTTTTTAAAATGCTGGTGAAACTTGCAGCATGTCATTTGTCACTGGAATAAGCTTTTCAATTCTATTGATTTCAATGAAGCTATGTCCATTTACGACACTGATGGTTTGGCTTGCTTTTACTACTTGACCCATACCACAGCTGATAATTGGTTTGCCAGTCCATAACAGGCCCATATATTGTGAACCTTGTTTCCTGCAGACAGCTATAATTTCACAGAAATTTTGATCTCTCATTCTTCTAAAATAATAGTTGCTGTATTGAGGAGGTTTGTCTTGGCATTGTGATTCTGTAGTAAATCTAAATTGCAGCATCTTCTCCCCAGCTCCCACAAGAAAGACTTGGACAGCTTCCAAAGTTTTCAGATATATTCAACAAAGTGCTTTTTGTGGTGTCATTAAGCATGTGTAGTAGAACAGTGATTACCGTCAGCCATATGTGTTGAAAACTAAAAGCCACAGGGTTCGATCAAAATTTGGTGTGGAGAAGAATAATTTCATCAGTGTCAGTGAATTTAGGTGATTTAACCAGTGGAAGATGTGACTATTTACCATATGTATGGGACTGAATTTTCCAGTTCTGTTTCAACCACACCATAGCATCAGTCGGCTGCAGCACTGCTCTGAATGTCTTTGACTGCTTGTACAGCACCTCTGTTCTACCTGACGCAGTCCTGGAACGAACCTTTATGCTAGTGGAGCATGAATGCTGGGGCTAATGGGTGCAATATGTTCATAGGTCTCTGAAAAGTTCCATACTCTATAGGAGAAATCTTTTAAAGCCAAGAATCAACATGAAAACAGCAGCATGACCTCTGTTACAAGCTGTAAGCCACACATGAAAAAACATGTGAGTCAAACTGGAACTGAACCCTGCATATCTGGCCTGATGCATGTCAGGTGAAGGGATTTCCATTTGTCATCACTGGACCTCATGAGGTTGTTGCCAGCACATTTCTGCAGCCAGCTGAGGTTCTCCTGAAAGGCAGCCCTGCAGCACATGGACAGCTTCCCACAATTTGATGTCACTCACAAACTTGCTGGGCGTTCACACTTCCATTGTCTGGGTAATTCCTGAAGATCTTTAGTAGTACTGACCCCAGCATTATCCCCTGGAGAATACTTCTGGTAACCAGCCACTAGTTGTATTTGGAATTGCTGATCCCTTTGTTCAAGCCCCTTGGACCTTCTGGTTATCTATCCAATTTGTAGTCCCTCTATCCTATTATATCTCAGCAGTTTGGCTGCAAGGGTGCTGTCAAAAATCAGCAGGAGCCTCTGCTGCTTTCACCTCATCCAGCAAGGCAGTTGTCTCATCACAGAAGACTCTCAGGTTGGTCAGTCACAATTTCCACTTGGAAAATCCATGCTGGCTGTTCCGAGTCACCCTCTTGTCTTTCACGTGCTTGGACTTTGCTTCCAGATGGATTTACTCCTCAATTTTACCATGAAGTGAGGTTAGGCTGACTGGTCTGCGCTTTCCTGAATCCTTCTTGCCTTCCTTGTAAATGGTCGTGATATGTTATAGGAGTACCCTGACAAGGTGGCTACCACTTCTTACACTTCACCTCTGGTCTGGGGCTGATGCACAAAAAAAGCGTAAAATGTTCAGACATGTTCATGTTAGGGCCATGTATGAATTTGGAACAGATAAAGTGTTGAAAGAAACCCTAACAGACTACCTGTCTTTTTAAAATTAGTCAATGACCAGCAGCACAGGTTTTCTCACCTCTCTGATCTTTAATGTTGTCCCTGCTGAATAAGACATGGTATTACTAGAGTCCCTGATTTCAGTGCTTACTTCTGATTAAGATAGATGTTTCAAGGTAAGCACATGCCTTAGTGCTGTGTGAAATGAGGATGGACTGAAGCATAGGATTTAAGGGGGAGAAACGGGCAAACACGGTAGCCCAAGTATCCAACTTACTGCTCCAGTGCACCTTTTTATGTCTGCCTTGCCTTTAAATTGAATCTCTGATGCAGACATTCTGTAATAATACTTTGAAGTTATTTGCATCCAGTCTACAGAACCTTTTAGTTCTAGTTTTAAATTAAGGACTCCAGTGGTTTCAGTCCTTGATAAGTAAAGCAGCAGGATTTCACACCAATCACACCAAGGCTCGGTTACATTTTAGTCACAGCAGTGAAGTGATGCATGAAACTGACTGTACTGTAAAATCTCATTGTTATATGGATGAGAAAATGGACTGGCTCCAGACAGTAAAACAATCCCAAGATGGGGAAAACTGCACATTGAAACTTTCAGCAGAGAGAGTTCTTCAGAATAAAATGTGTTCTTTGGTTAGGGGGCTGCAAACCGTGGGCTAAAGGTAATTAGGCAATGGGAACTGTTCTTTGGTGTCAGTGTGATATTACTACAGTACAGTATACACTGTTCAGAGAAGACATCAGGCACTTACCTTATCCCGCCAAGCACCAGATTTCTGTAGAGCAGAGTCAAAAAGAGCATGTTTACCTCCAGATGAATTTTTATTGATGATGACTTGTTTATCTCTTAAACTCTTTATTTAGTCTTTTCTTGTCTGCTTGCAGTTATTCATTTTATATATTTATCAATATATACATATATTTATATTATATTTATTTTTATAGCATCACTAAAATAAGACCTTTCTGTTATTATATTTGCCCATTTCACTCTGGACTCTGATACTCAAGATATGCTAAAGTGCGGATAATTCACATCTTAACTGATAACTCTGGGCTTTGGGATCCCAAAAACTGCTAATCAGTAAGGATCGGAATGCCTTGAGTATGAAACCAAGGAGAATTCACGCAATTTTCCATTGGAAAATTTCCCATAGGTTTTTCAAAAATAGTTCATAATAGAAAAACACACTAAATAGAATGTATTTTGCTACTGGCTGATTTCAGAATTCCTGAAGAATGTGTCCAGAAAAATGTTTTGAGCCCTCATCAAAAATAGCTGACTCCTTCATACTGCATAGAGGAAAAAATTATCCTAATTGGCTGGTTATTCCCTCCTATGCTTCAAGCCAGTCAACAGCTCCCCGCAGTACTGACTCAGCTACTGCCTAAGAGACCCTGCAAAGACTTCTGAAAGTCATCAAAACTAGGCTTTTGAATGCTAGTTAGCAAAGCCTTCCCTCCAGTGAAAGCCTTTTGCCAGGTCACCCCTTCCATTTAAATTGAGCAGCTTAAGTACTGAAGCTAATATGTGTAACGTGGTGATGGATATAATATGCTCTCCGCAGGAAATCCCCCCCACCCTGGGCCTTTAAATGCCGGTGCTTTCCCTCTCTGCCAGTCTCATTACAAAGACTCATTTCAGTGTTGGTAACACAGCAGTGATAATGGGTATCAGTTCAATGCAGGAAGGAGGACTGTTGTGCCTAAGGGAAGTTTCATCTGTGAAAGAGCAAATTTTGTTCAGTCCGCGGGACATCTTCTCCTGGACACAGATGTCAGTTCGTGTGACCTGGGTCTGGGCCCTCTTTAATGACCAGTTTGTCGCTGGAAGTCTTGTTTTTTGTGCCATCTCAGCAGGAAGCATTGCAATCACAGGTTGCATTAAGCCTTTGAGCATTTTATTCTGTCTAGAGATGCACCATCAGCAAGTGCTGTCCTAGTCTGTGGCCAGCCTGCCCCGATAGGAGCTTGCTCGTATCAGCATCCATTCCCTTGAATTGCTGCAGTGCAGAGTGTGGGTGATCCAGGCTTTCCCCTCCAGAAATCTCATTATTCATGAAGGCAGAATATCTTCCTTTGGTTATTTTTTCTTTCACATCAATCAGCTGAAATGAAGAGTAGCCAGATACCTCTTTGCTTTATCGGTAAGCAAAGCTGATGGCAAAGGTCCTGATGAGAATGTTTAGAGGAGTGGGAAACACTTCCCTGCAAGAAGGATTAGTTCGAGAGTCTGCAATGAAAAGGGGTGGCTGTGGAGAATGACAGCAGAGAATAAAATACCATCTGTTAAAACAAATAAATCAATATTCTCTGGACTTCTAAGTCCTGGCTGTGGACATTTGGAGTGAATTTTTCTCCCAGTGCATGAGTATACCAGCAGCCCCATTGATTTTGTGCTTATATCAGGAGGATGATCTATACCTCTTTTGGAGAGATGCTAGTTCTCTGGAGAAAACCTCTGAGATTCCACGGCAAGATGTATCACAATTGCTATAAAATCGCAATTTATCTGCTAAATTCCTTTTGACTGAAATAACACCTTGCCAGAAAAGTGAAGCTGCTATGATTTTGTGTAGTAGTACTCATGGCATTTACGTACCCTTGCCTCTTGCCTATCTGCCTTGTGAATATCTCCAGGCCATAATGTCAAGGTGCATGATATTTACAAATCACAGCTTTTTAAACTATTTACTTTGTGATGTTGACAAGGGCTGAGTCACAGAAGTTATGAAGTGTTGTAGTGCTCCTGTCTTTGTTGGGGGTTTTCACGTGTTTATAGTAAAGCACAAGCCTAGCTATACTCAGGACCAGAGATGGTGTTGAGCTATTAAACATGCGCATGAAAATCAGATATGCTTACAAACACCACACCATTAGTTTTCATTTGAGCCATCCCTGTTTTCCTGTTGGTATATCTGTTAGAAAATACTGTTTGGAGTGGGAAAAGACTATTTTTAATCTGCTGCACCATCCAGTCTGTTATTTTTCTTCCTTCAGCTTAGTTTATATTTTGAATGTAGTTTCCTTGTCTTTTCAAAAATAATGTTCATAAAATTATTGATTTGTCAGTTATATACAGTGTTTCTGGTTTCCAGTTTTCCAATTTTTTTCTGAAATTTGAAGATTTGAATCAGAGGAAGATTAATTCTTCAGGCTTCAAGCTCCATGAGCTCAAAATGCATTATCATTTTCTTTCTTATTCTCTGTTTTAGTCCAGAGGACCTCACTTCTCAACACAAGTTCACATGTACTCCAATTCTGAATGAATTATTGAGCTTTTGAACACTTAGTTGGTGGACACAATCCTAAGGAGAAGAAGAAAGTAAAAAAGGAGGGGAAAAGAAATCAGAAAACTTCTACAGAAATAAAGTCATTATAACTGTTATCTTTATCTGTGTTACAATTGTGGAAAATGGATTTATGGAAGGGTGGTGGGTTTTTTGTTTGTTTTAGTTTTGCAAGCTAAAGCTAGAAGCAGCACTTAAACTCACAGTTGAGAGTCTATAAGTTATTTTTATGGTTGGCTTTACTACTTGTTTTCATGACACATCTCACAGAGATACTAGGCATTTAAACATCAACCAACTACTGGCATTCAATGAAGATCATTAGTTTTAATTGCATTTATTTGCCTATTATAGTAGCATTTGCCAGCTGAAATTAATATTGCCTAGATTGATTTCTCCATCTAAAGGAGAGTTATCTAGACTCTTATCCATAAACAATACAGACAACTTGAGAAAGCAAGTCATGCCACCTGTCTTAAATGCCCTTTTGAGGAAGGGATGAATCACTCTCCAAAGATTTTTCTCTGCTGACCACAGGAAGAGCCTTGGTTCAAGTGTTTGCATTTTGTATGCCTGCAGTTAGGCAAAAGGTGTTAAACTCACAATAACAGAAAAGAGCTCGTCATCTAAGGAAATCAGGTATAAGCACGGGGAGGAAGACAGTAGCAGAGGTGGAATCTTGCACCCAAGGATCCAGCAGATCCATGACAGAGCAAATAAAATAACCCATCTTCAGCTTTCAGGCCAATATTTTACTGCAAGCCTTCCCTTCACCTTTATAGTCAGTGTGAACCCTTCTATGGGAGCTAGTGGAAGCAGGATGAGAGCCCAGATGGCCATCTGTAATGTTTTCAAATTGGTGAATTTATGCTTATCTGACCAGAAATTACTACTATGCGTCACATATTTTCCAACCAGTACCACATCACTTTGTGTTATCGGTTGCCTTGGGAGTGGTATAAACCAGAGGAATGTCCTACTCGAACCCTAATAATGAAACTTCTTTTGCATTGCAGTTGACCTGGACAGGTTGAATGATGATGTGAAACGTTACAGCTGCACTCCAAGAAACTACTCTGTCAATTTAAGGGAGGAACTGAAGCTGACAAATGTAGTTTTCTTCCCCCGCTGCCTCCTTGTCCAGCGCTGTGGAGGAAACTGTGGCTGTGGGACTTCGAACTGGAAATCCTGCACGTGCATGTCAGGGAAAACAGTCAAAAAATATCATGAGGTATTTTCACTCCTTTATTTGGTATTTCTTTGGGGTTATTTGTTGCTTTTGTGGATTCTCAAGGCTTTTCTCAGAGCTCTGTGCATTGCTTATATTAATCGTGCTGTATTATATTACGTTATCATTATCAATATCATCATTATGCTATTTCATGTTGTATTATAATTATTATGTTATATTATCAGGCTTATATTGATTATCATGTTGGATCTGCAGTGAAAAAATCAGTGGGCAAAAATCACTGAATGCAGTGAAGTGTCACAGGCAAAGATGTTACCACAGAATCACACCCATCATTTGAGAGAAACCAGAGTGGTTAAATGAATGCCCCCTGTGGTCACCACTCTTCCTGAGGTGAAGGATCTGCTTAGGCTTCCAGACAGGTGGAGCTTAGGCTTAGATAGTGGCAAAGCTTTGATTTTCCATGTCTATGTGCATGTGTCATACCCTTGTCTATGGTAGACACCGGCATTCACACCTTCCACTGCAGTAAGCCATAGAGGCACATACATAATCAACCAGCAGGAAACACTGATTTTATCTAAGTTTAATATTCATGTCTTTAATGTCACATTATAATGCATACATAGCATCATAGCATAGCTTCAGGATGCTGCAGTTTCTCTTTTTTTCAGAACTTCTACTCTTTTCTTGATGAATGTCTGTCTTTGGGGTATATGGTGGATACAAACAATCATCCAGCAATTTGCATTTGGAAGTGGTGAATAAGCAGAGTGGAAAGAGTTTATATATATATTTAAAAGGGTTTCATGGGTATTTATGGATAAGGTGATTTATAAGAAGTTGGAGCTAACTTTTGCCGCCTCTCTGTGTGGATGTTACCACAGCATCCTAGGGAACTGTTGGAAGAAGAAGGGTTACATCCAACTGATTTTTCCCAGCAAAGGACTGATACAACATGAATGTATATACCACTGGAAATACTCATTTTAGTAACACAGAGATGTGTTCTCCTTGAGGCATTTGACTAAACTTCCTCTTGTTTTGTGCTCTGTCTTTTAAAAGTATGACTATACTTGAAAATGACAAGTAACTTGTAAACTCTCTTCCCTTCCAGATTTATTACCTGTAGGAAGCAGCTGAATATTTTTGCCTTGGCTTTTCTTCCACTTAGTAATTTTTTAGAAAGGCAAATTTTTTGCATAAGAACGAAGTCTGCTATATTTTTTTAATCCATTCAGAACACGTTTAGAGAGGAAAAAACAAGGAAAGATCACTTCCTATTCTTGCCTCTAAACCAGTATTTTCAGAACCAGACATGAACCACGTTCAACAAAGTGAACATATCTAAGAAAGGTACTTGGTATTATCCTTTCAATTGTCTGAAAGTAGGTATCTGGATGCCATGCAAACTTTATTTCTGGCACATGTCTTTTAAGAGCCTGAATTGTCATTTCACTTAAGTCTCAGGTGAAAGTAAACTTCATAGACTTTTAATCTGGATGTGATGTGGTCTCATACCATAAAGGCATTAACTCGCAAGACCCTAGGGCTGCAATAGCAGTGGGCTGTTGAAGGTCAAACCTTTGCCTCGCGGTGAGCTGTGTGGTTACTCTTTTCCAAGGCAAGAGATTTTTCTCACAATTAACTGCAGAATACAGCATGCTCCACATCACCTGGGACTTCAGAATAGTTAACATTTTATCTAATTTTAAGCAAGATGCGGGGGATAACCCTGGTAATTACAGAGTGGAAAGCCTTATCTCAGTGGTAGAAAAGTTAATTGGAAAAAAAATTAATAGGTATAAAATACATAGATGACCATGAGCTGATGAAATGAACTCAGAATGCCTTATGTATGGATAAATATTTATATAGTACCACAATGCTGTCAAGAATGCTAAAAGACCTGGCACCTCCTTCAGAGAGCATACAACCAACCAGACAAGATCAGACATCGATTACAAACCAGTTAAGGGATAAAGAGCAAAGAGGTGGAAGAGATGAGCAATTTTCTACAGAGGAAGTAGCTATATGTGGGTGCCCCCAGCATGTGGATTAAGTGCTATTTCACATATGATCAATCTGGAAGGAGGTGCACAGAGAGGTGGCAAAAATGGCGGCTAGCACAGGCGATAATGTGTTTTAACAGAAGAGAAGGCTGTGAGGGATTTCAGAAGGCTGATGTAACTACTTATAAGTGCAGTTTGGAAAAGCAGCAAGCATTAGGATGAGCAGGCTCCACTATTTATTCGTATAACACTGGGTGCATGAGGGGAGGAGGGAGAAATGAGGGGTGGAAGTTGGACTGAAGGTCAAGTAGTGAATCGCTGTGAAGAATTCCAGGAAAACAGTTGTTTGGTGCAGTTGTGATGGAAAAAAAAAAAAAAACAAAAAACACCAGAGTGCCCTGGAGTGCATTAAGAAAAGTATGACCAGCAGGTCGAGGCAGGTTCTTCTCCCCCTCTACTCAGCCCTGGTGAGGCCGCATCTGGAGTAGTGTGTCCAGTTCTGGGCTCCCCAGTTTAAGAAGGACAAGGAATTACTGGAGGGAGTCCAACAGAGAACTACAAAGATGATGAGGGGTCTGGAGCATCTTTCAAATGAGAAGAGACTGGGAGAGCTGGTTCTGTTCAGACTGGAGAAAAGAAGGCTGAGAGGGGATCTTATCAATACTTGTATCTGAAGGGTGGTTGTCAAGAGGATGGTACCAGACTCCTTTCAGTGTTGCCCAATGATAGGATGAGGGGCAATGGGCACAGACTCAACCATAGGAGGTTCCATCTAAACATGCTATTCTTTGAGAGTGCCAGAGCACTGGCACAGGCTGCCCAGAGAGGTTGTGGAGTCTCCTTCTCTGGAGACATTCAAAACCCACCTGGACACATTCCTGTGCAATCTGCTCTCGTGAACCTGCTTTAGCAGGTAGGTTGGACTTGATGATCTCTGGAGGTGCCTTCCAACCCCAACCAGCCTGTGATTCTGTGACAGTTTTCTACAGGAAGAGAGGTGAACAGGTAATTACACAGCAAATATTTATTATGGCCTGGATAAATTGATGGGCTACTTGTACTGGGTTTTGACTGTTGGTGCATAGAAGGATACAAGCAGGAGTAGAAAAGATAACTAGAAAGAGAAAATATACATGTGGGGAGATACAGAAGGAAAACATCAAAAGCATTTGTAAAGAAAGTGTCTCAAAAGTTCGGGGTAATTTCATTTAGAAAAAAAAAAAAAGGAATTAAGAGAGGACTCAGTGAAAGGTAGAAAATAGTGAACAGCACCTAAAGGAAAAAGAAAAGAAAAGTTCAAGTAGAGTCCAAGAGAAGTTGAAAGGGAACTAATTTAAAATGCTAAAAAGAAACTTTGTTTTGTTGCACAGTAAATATATGTGGAATTTCAACCCATAAATATGGGTGGTACATAACTCAGAATTATTCTGGGAGATAAAGTAAAATATAAACTGAAGAATCCCAGGTCACATCTGTATCAGAACTTAAGCCAACTATTGACAGTAGTTATAAAACGAAAATGCCAATTATAAACAAGTTATCAAGCACTCATTTTTTATCAGGTGTTTGGGAGAATGTGGTGCTGGGACATTGGAATATCACGCTAACGAGGTATTGGTCAGAACCAGGATGTCAAGACATACATCGCACTAAAACTAATCACTAAATTCAGGAAATTCAATATTCACACCAATACATTATTGTAAATTTATTTCACTACTCCTTTGTTCTTTGAAAACTGTATGAATTCAAGACAGTGTTTCAGCCTTAACATTAAGTGGCTTTTGTAAGTTTAAATTTAAACTTGATCCCTTAGGGATGAATTAAAAAGTCACTGAGCAGAAATTAAGCCAAGTGGCTCCCATTAACATGAGTGGAAGTCATGCAGATAAATTCACGTATGACATACTAAAGATGTGTCCATTAATTTTAGCCCAAAATATTTTCCACTTTATTATTATTATTAGCCATGCACAGCTAATCAGTTTTATTCTTTATTCTCCTTTGACACTTAACTCTAATTTTATTAAATGCCTGGGGAGGAGCTTCTTGACATGCCAGTTTTAGAGCCATGAAGCCGGTTTACTCCTTTCGAAGCCGATTTGAAACCCACTAACCTGAACCAAAAAGCCTTTAGTTGCATAACAAAGGATAGAACTTTACACTTTATGAAATCCCCAGCGCTGTTAATTTGGTTAAAAATTACTTTGATTTCCTTGCAAAAGACACCAGAAGGAAATACAAGATGGTGGAGCAAAGAAGGCGCTTGTAGCAGCTGAAACTGAGTCCTGCAGACTCCAGACCGCTTCTCTTGCCAAGCTCATTTTGCCGAACTGCTCTCCTGGAGCTTCATCTGCTGAGCTCCTGGACCCACCAGAGCTGCTTGTCCTGCACATGGACATGCTTGTTCTGAACAGTAAAAATGCAACTGGAAATCACTTAAAAGTTGTCTGGCATTTCCAAGCTACCCAGTATTTTTGGGTGAGAATGACAGGAAATATTCTGGAAGCGACAGGCTTCTTTTTGGCTTTGTGGCCAGTGCCTTGCAGTACTGAGGTGGCTGTGTTCAGGCAGCTGTGGGGACACCAGTGCCCAGAACCTTTTATTGAAAGGCTGGCTTCTAGTCCAGGGAGATTTCAAGGTTACCTTCTCCTTGTGCTCTTAATGTTTTTTAGTTCCTCCTTAGCTCCTATTTAAAGCCTCACACTGTACTCATCACCAAGCGCTCCCTCCTGGTATCACAGGAGTAGTAGCTGTCATGTGTAGCCTTTAATTTCCCCAAGCTGCAAGTGCCGCTCCAGTTCCCTGAACAGACTGTACTGCTCTTTCCTACCACGTCCAATTTTAAGAACTAATGCAACAGCAGGGAAAATGAGAATACCACAGTAAGGGGTATCTTTTTCTTTATTGCACTGGGAAATGCTAATAATGAGATCTTGGGTGTTTTTTATAACCTGGAAGTTTGCCATAACTTTACCAAAATACTCAGCAGTTTCCAGAAATAAATGGGTTCATAACTTGACTAAACAGATAGTTTTACGGGTGGGGGTTTTTTGCAGGAGTCTTGTGATGCTCTGCGGTTTTCCACAGCTTCTGGGTTTGCTTGAGACCAGAGCTCATGGATAAATACTCTTTGACTTACCACATAGTGTCACAAACCCTGCAAACCAAACAGGCTGAGTTCTGGCAGCATCTCAAAATGTCTCTCAGGCACAGTCTACTGTAAGCGATACTGAGTTATGTTGCAGGCTCCGTGCAAAGGAAAGACAAAGCAATTCATGAAAATGGATGCAGCACACCTTAATCAAATGCTCATGTCTACTGCTGTCTGACTTGCTAAAGGAGAGCTGAAATGAATGTGTGTTTTCCATTGCATTGCGTTTCTTTGGAGATGCCTGGAGCTGTTCTTTGAAGGGAGGAGGGGGCTCTAAACCCGGAGATTACCCAGCCCAGAGGACGTGTGGGGGAACTCAGGCCAGGACTCAGTTCAGCTCAGGCTGCTGCTGTGCCATCCGCCCAGCATGCACATACTTCAAAGAAACAAGAAATCGGTTTCCCCATCTCATTGCTGTAACTGATGAGATGTGAAATGAGTTTCCGTGAGGAATAAATGCTCTTAAGGTAGCAACCAGAATTTGTCAGAGTGTGTAAACCTTCACACACACAACGCTGAGCAACACAGCTAAAAGGTACATAAGGAAAAAAGCAAAGTGGTGAAAGCTGATTGCATCTTTTACCTACTTACTTGTCTCTGCTATACAGACATGCATTTTTCACTGTCTAGAATATGCCTTCCCTCCCCTCCTTTTCTTTTTCCAGCGTTATACCTCTGTTCAAGTTTCATATTGACTGGAGTTGTCGGTACCTTCACAGGACGTATACGCAATTAATTCTCAACGATTTAGATTAGTGTCAGGGTGTCTACTTTGTAACCTCTTGCTATCCTGAGTGGGGTAGCAGGCACCTCAGAGTGCCTACACAATGCTAAGTGTAGGTACTAGAGAGAGTTCAGAGGAGGCAATGAAGCTGGTGAGGGCTCTGGAGCACAAGTCTGATGAGGAGCAGTTGAGGGAACTGGGGCCGTTCAGCCTGGAGAAAAGGAGGCTGAGGGGAGACCTTATTGCTGTCTACAACTGCCTGAAAGGAGGTTGTAGCATGGAGGGGGTTGGTCTCTTCTCACAGGTTGTGACTGATAGCACAAGAGGAAACGGCGTCAAGTTGTGCCAGGGCAGGTTTAGATGGGATATTAGGAAACATTTATTCACGGAAAGGGTTGTCAGGCATTGGCACAGGCTGCCCAGGGAAGTGGTGGAGTCACCATCCCTGGACCTGTTTAAAAGGCATTTAGACGAGGCTCTTAGGGACATGGTTTAGTGCTAGAGTTAGGTTAGGTTGTGGTTGGACTCGGTGATCCCGAGGATCTCTTCCAACTGAAATGATTCTATTCTATAATTCTAAGTCTTTGCACAAGTTGTGAGGCACAGGAACAGCTTTAACTGGACCAAACATTGTAAAGGGAAAACTAGACAGTAGGGAATATTATTGGGGAGAAAAGAACATGGGAGCAGTGGAGAAAATAAAAAGGTGACATGGGACTTCAGTAAGTCAAAGGAGTTGTTCCAGTGGATTTACAAATGTAACTAATACAGTTTGGTGTTGTGAGGGCTTCTTTCTTTTCTGAGAAAAGCAAACCTTAAGGAGGAACTTGAGAGTGCAGACAATAATTCTCACCCTGCCTTTACACGGGGAAGCATAAGATAGCTGGACAAAAATTATACAAATGTTGCTGGTACAACAAAGGAAATTTGCTAAGGGATTAAAAGGAGCTGGCATCATCAAACCAGTGTGCAGGGAATATGGTCTGATTGTTGTATGTTCTGGAGTTGATAGGACATGTTGAAAGGAGATTAAAGGTTGTTATGGTAATAAAGGCACAGACTTAACCTGACAAAACACTTAATGCATAGAAATACTATACAAGAAGCAGCAACGGGATTTATTTGGAATGCAAATACAGGGAAACAATGAGTCAGAAATGACTGCTAGGTCACAGGATGAGCAAAGAGAGCACAGAGGTGCAATGAGAGAAAAAAGGTTCATTATTTGCTAGATCTAAATGTAAGTTCTTGGGTTGACATCTGGAATTTAAGCAAGTGAGAGATCCTGTGATACATGTCTGGGCAAAGAGGCAATTTGGGAAGGGATACATGTGTATCTAGTCAGCGAAAAAGCAATAGCTGGAGCCATAATGCGTGACAAGATCACCCAAAGTGAGGATGTTGTTCATGTCAGGTGTGTCAAAAGCATCATAGCTTTAGTGACTGTTTCAGATGCCTGAGTTGTAAGCTAATTAATTTATTTTTCCATGTTTGCTGTATTAAAATCAGGTGTTTCTTTTTCATACAAATAAAAAACCCAGAATCCATCATTCCATCTACGTTTAATAATCCCTTATTTTGAATGCTAAAACTGTTCAGCAAACAAACTCTTTTTTCTTTTTCTTGTTATCCTATAATTATCTCTGGTAAGAATGAATACAGCTTTGGGTCTGTGTCGTTATTTTAGGCTGTGTGCCTACTAGAATAAAGGTCCTTATGCAAAATTATGAACCACATTCCCATAATGCTTGGTTTCTTATGCTCAGAGCACAGCTATACTGTGTGTGACCTTTGGATTAGATAACTTTCAAAAACTGCGGAGTAAGATTTTTCATCTGTATCAGAGCTTGGATCTGTGTTGAATGCACTTTTGATGCTTCCTCTTTCATGAATCTCAGACAACTATAATTTCGTTTGCATGCTAGAATGATGGTATTTTTGGATGAGCAGAAGGAGATTAGATAATGCTGCATAGCAGGTTTTTAAAATAAGTTCTGCAAAGTACAAATTTCACTATCTAAAATAGCGTGCAGAGTTGTTCTTCATCCTTTGGTAAGCCATAGTCAAGTTATTGATTATCTGTGGTCTTCTAAAGATTATCAGAAAAAAAAACAAAACAAAACCCACTGATTTTTGAGTGAGGCTTCAGTTTTCTATTGGTGGTTAAACTACTGGTCAAGAATTTAACAAAAGATGTTACTATTGTTCCTAATAAATAAAGTAAAATATAGTAAGTAAAAAATGTCTGTAAGTAAAGGGATACCCCCTTTTTTAAAATTATTATTTACAAGAAGTGTTGTCTGGGTTTCCTATTACTCTCTGCTTTTTATTAAATCAGAAATCAGCCATCGTGGACTGTCCTGGCTAAATATTACCAGACTTCAAAGGTAAATGATGCATGACCAAGATCATCAGCAAATGCTGCAGGGTGTGGTTCACCTCATCTGGCTCTACCCACCTCAAACCATGAGTCCAGCCTCTGGGCTCCTTTCTGAGTTATCAGAGCCAGCCCCACCAGAGAAGAGTATTTCAGGTAAATCTTTCTCTGGAGTCACCTCTTTGTTGATGCTTCTACTGGAGAAATGCCAGGTATGGGTCAAGGTCAACAGGTTATCTCTAGCTGGGTCCTTTCTCCATCAGTCATCACCACTCCACTTTCCTCAGCCCCTGGTCATGAAGTTTCCTTACAGATCTGCTGAGATCAGAGGGGCTGCCAGGCATCAGCCCTGACCTCCTGTGCTCCACAGGCCGCTGGAGAGCAACCCGCTGCCCCCAAAGCAAGACCCAAACTTATACTGCATACCTTCTGGAAAGTCAGCCATCTTCTGATGTCCCCAAACAGGCTGGAAACCCCGTGTTTCCTTGGAGGGTTGTCCAGACAATGAGTTGACCTGACTTAAACAAGCATGCCCTAATTCCAGTTTGAAATTTTCTGGCTTTAGCATCCAGATATTGGGTTTTATGATGGCTTTGCTGTCTCATTTACAGAATCCTTCAGAAGATGGCATCCAAATTCAGTGCACGATCAATGAGTGAGATTCCTGGCAGGGAAGGGCGTGTAAGCATTTTCTTTCTATTTCCTTCACCACTGCCCCCAAGGAAAATGATGCAGTGACCACAGTCACTGCACCTTGAAACCTCTCAGATGCTCATGCATGTTGACAAAGTAAAATGCCATCCAGCCTACTGGCGTGCTCCTATGGATCTGTCTGCAGAAGAAATGCTACAGGGCCCTGATAACTTTTTTGTATTACCTATAAACACCAAATCCAGCTCGGAAGCTAAGTCTGTCTTGAATTTTCTCCTTTTTTGTATTGCTTTAATAGTTTTCTGATCATAATTAACTCAGTGTTTGGTGAGGGGAATATGGCTGTAGTCATATACTGTTTGCGAGACAATGATCTGAACAGCCAAGGCACCACATTTTGATTAGTAGTGACACACATTGCTCTTTTAATTTGAAAACTGCAAGGTTATTGTTCTTTTTCACCCACTTGAACCTTCTGTGCGTTCCAGACCTTCCTCACATCTCTATTTTCTTACAACTACTGATCCCATCAAAAAAAGCAGCAATAAAGTGTCCTGAACAAAATTTCTTTGAACTGTTTTCATTAGTTCATTAGTTCCTCACCTTTAAGGATCTGACTATGTAATGAATAAACAGCAGCTATTTTCAAAGGGTTTTCTTTCAGCTACTGTGGTCACCAGAAATGCCCTTACTTCCTGGTTCTTTTCAATTCCCTTGTATTTAGCTGAAACTAAAACTATTAGATGGAAGCTAGACGGAGAGCTTTGAACATCGGTTCTGTGATCAGCTATTAAAGCAGCCCCATTTCAGCTGTGTTCAAACATTACCTTCCTGTCTTGTCTGGGGAAGTGCCTACCAATTCATTTCTCCGCTCTTATCAGCAAAGCCCATATACTGTGCTCATGTTTCATAATATAAAACACAGGGAAAATCCTCAAGCTGTCAGGAGGTCTGTTAGCTTAAATAAAGCCCACATCTTTGCTCTCATCCCATTGCATACTTTCTTTTGCTCTCAGTTGCAGAAAGGAGATCTACCTACCCATAATCTTACAAAGTGTCAGTCATCTGAATTTGTCAGATTCTGATGAAAGGCTTTTTTAAATAAAGAATTTTACCATGGGTTCGGCATCAGCAGCTGTACTTGATTTTAGAAGAATGTTTTCTTAAAAAAGGCATCTTTTAAGATGCAGTCTATTTTCAGCTTTGTAATAATCGCAGCAACCTGATTGGATTCAGTTCCTCTGTGTTTTGGCTGACAATGTGGTACAGTGAATTGTCCTGGTGTGCATCAGGATTTATTGCATATATTGAGGCAGTCAATGTTTGAAATCAGTGCAAATCCATAACAGTTTTTTTGCTTAAAAAGAAAAAATACTTCTCACTGCATTTCTAACAGGAAAAATATGTCTGCCCAACACGTGAAAACAGCGTGTCTGTACCTTGCTTAGGCACAGTCCTTCCTCTCAGTATTACATAAGTTAAACATAAATTTTATCACAAAAGGGATAGACTGTGTTCAGTGCTTGCCACTTCTGTTACATCCCATGGCCTTCTTACCCTTTAAGCATTAGGTAGAGAATGAATGGTCTCATCCTGGAGGCTGTTCATATGCCTGCCCTTCCCCACCTGCTCTGAAAAGCCTTCCTGGTTAGCCTTTGGCGAGTCATTCACACTTAATTTTGGGGACTTTCTGATTCTGTTGAAGTTGCTAATACTTTGTTGATCTGTTGTGGTGGTGTGCGGCTCCTAATTCCCTCTCCTTCCTGAGACCATCTCAATTCTTGCACAGTGTTGCGACTCCAAAGTACAGAAAATACTTCGTTAAAAAAAAAAAAAAGAGGATTATTAATTGGGTAACAGTATGATCAGTGAGTTAGGGGACCTGTTATTCAGGGCAGAAGCATAGGTGTTTTTGTGTCTGAGACACTAAAGATGTTTAGGTCCTCCTTGACCAGTACCTTGGGCAGGTCATAGACAAGGCAGACTTCTCTCCATCCTTTGAACAAGCAAGACAAACGTAGGTGAATCACCAGTCACTTGGCCAAGCCAGCCTGAGTCAGAGCAGCCTGTCAAGAGGTGAGATGTGTTAGCTGAGTACCTTACCAGTGCATGGTTTCTGGACTGAGTGCTTCAGGCCACAGAGAGCAGAACCACCCCACCTGCCTACCACAAGCTGTGGAGCTGCAGACTTGCTTTCTCCATGTGCTGCTCCCCACCAGTAAATAAGTGACTTCAAAAGAGAAAGGACCATATCATGCCACTGGTAGTTTTTCTACTGATGTGTTGCAGAGCCTCGGGCAAATCAGTTTCAGATACTCCATCTATACAAATCTGTCAATTACGTATACCTTTCTGTGCAATGTGCTGTGAGATCTGGAAAGAAAAGTGTTGTAGGCGACTTAAGGAGTTCTTCATCTTAATTAATTTGCTGTACCTAATCCAAAATAGTATTTCAGTTTCAGGGCAGAAATTGGAAATTAATTTATCTTTTGTTAAACTACTGTAGGCCCATCAACAGCAAACTGATGAAACAAAACAGGATTTCGTCCTAGTGGGAGGGTATGAAGACTTAATGGGGATATGGGGACTTACACAGCAACTCAGCCTCCTACGGTGGGCTCCCAAAGCATGTCTCTGCAAATGCCATCCTCCTCCACTTCTTCCAGTCCATAGTTTACACACTTAAACTATCACAAAAGATTAGATAGGACTCAACATTATTGCTGTTTTCTATATATCCTGAAAACGGTTTTGTGATTTTTTGTGATTTTTTGTGATTTCAGGAAATCATAGATTCGTATAATAATACAGGTTGGAAGCTCTGGGGGTCGTCTAGCCCAATCTCTCGTTCAAAGCAGGGAGAATTTTGAAGTTAGATGAGGTTTCTGCAACTTCTCTGGGCAGCCCACTCCAGTGTTTAGCCACTCTCAGTATTTTCTTCCATATATGCAAATAGGATTTATTTTGTTGCAATTTGTATTAATTGCCTATTTTTTCATCTTCTTTATAAACTACGATCTTCTTTTTTAGGACTCTCTGTATTATCTTGCCTAGATAAAATTTTTTCGGAAGCCTCTTATATGATTTATAGTTTCCTGGGAAATAACTTTTGATTGTGGTGGGTTTTGGTTGGTTGGTTAGTTGGTTGGTGGTGGTGAGTTTTTTTGGTGTGTTTTTTTCTTCACGTTGTTCACAGCAATGTCTTAACAAATTATTTAAGCTGAGGCAGAGATTTTTAAGATAAGCCAACAACAGTCAGATTCCAGACAAACTCAATGGGATCTGGCACATATTTTGCACAAGCTCCATTCATCTCCTTCCGCCTTCCACAGGCACTTTATTTTTGCATCAGTTCTAAAGATATGTGTTCAGAAATTTCAAATTATATTTTAAAATGTTCCTTGTTCTTTAGAGCAAAAATATTATACAAGTGAGAGAAGGGGCAGAGCAACTTAAAAATGTATGGGACTGCAAAGACAAGCAGTCTTTGCAGGAAATATGGTTGATAATTTGCATGCAAAGGAACAACTCTGGGCGTGATTAGGGAACTGCACGATATAAGGATATCTAATGTGGGAAATAATCCAATCTGTCAAAACTCCAGGATGAACAGCAAGATGTCACAGAGTGGAAAGAAAAAGCTGGAACTAAAACAAAAGTTTGTCCAAATTAGTGCTGGTCAGAGCCACTAGTGGCTGTTGGTGCCCTCAGGGCCCCAACACTCTCATCCTCAAACTATAGCAACATTTTCTAATCAATGCATTTCTGTTGATCCTTCCAGGTGCTGAAATTTGTCCCTGAGGCTGGGCACCCCAGAAGAAAAGGCAGAACCAGGAACAACATGGCCTTAGTAGATATACAGCTGGATCACCATGAGCGTTGTGATTGTATCTGCAGTTCAAGACCACCCCGATAAAAAGTAAATTAAAACAAAAGAAAAAAACAAGACGTATTAATTGCAGCTTACCGGACATTTACTTTTATGCAGGTTTGCTCTGAGGACCTTTAGTCACTAATCATTTGAACTTTGCTACTAGCCTGCCTTTGCAATTAGCAAAAATGATTGCTGTGTTTCAGCATAGCTGGGCTGATTAGCGCCATGGCAGCTAAACAGGTATATCATAGATTTATGTATCAGCATCCAAGAATATAGGATTATGGTTATCTGTAGCTAGATTCTGAGGGCTGAGATTTTCAATGCTCACTAGGTGTGTAGGTATTTGTGGTAGCTGGCAAAGAGATAATGTTGTGTTTCTGTTTCTCACTCACCTGTTCTACACTCAAATTCTGCTGCCATTTCTGCCCACTCAGCTTTCCTGATGGTCAGTAGGGTTTTGTGGGTATAAATGAAGAGAGAATTTGAGCCTGTATGAGCATAAAATGGTTTGCCCAGCTCTGAGAGGGAACTTCTTCCCAGTGTTCCTGCCCAACAGAGTGAGATAGAACAAGGAAAATGCATCACTGCATGAAATAACACAACCATAAAGTCAAATCTGTTTGTACTCAAGCAAATCATGTGCTGAAATTAGTAGATGCTTTGCATAAGCTGGGACACTGGTGGCGGTAGGAGGGTGCGGCGGCTGGTACTTTTGCCACAGTGACTCCACGGGAGCCATTTCCCAGGCACTTCTGCAGGAGGGGGCTCCAGCCGGGTCCCCCAGTAAATCTCTGTGGGCTGGGGCTGATTCTGGTCTCTACCTGCCTGGACTGGACTCCTGCCCCTTGCCCAGAGCTGCCCACAGTTGCCCAGAAGTAGCCCCCTCAACACAAAAAGGGAGAGAAACCACCCCCCCTTGTATCCTCCTCACTACAGTTTGAGGATTGCTATGTTTCCCCAAGCAGGCGATGAAGATAGGGAACTAGTTTGTTGAAAATATTGATTTGTTTTGCAGTTTTGTTACTGGGAAACAAAGCTGCGCTTGAGATTTAATTATCGTTATTTGGTTTGGGGGTTGTTTGTTTTAAATATGGATTATTATAACTTCGTCATGTATGCATTAATCTTAGTTATCCAAGGTTAGATGTCTCATTTCAGCTCTGTGCATTGCCATGGTTAAACTGTTGACAGTGAATTTCTTTTTGATTGCATTTTGCTGAGGTATATTAACTCATTAAACAATGTCTGTCTGTCATGGAAAATGTGCATCATTTATTAACTTCCAGAAGAATACTATTAAACACCACCTCATAATAAAATAAGCACTTTAAAAGCTACAGCATAGCTTTCTATGCATTTTAAAATATTATGAAAGTGCTCTAGCTGAAAAAGGAAAAAAAAAATCGTTCCAAACTAACTTTAAAGGTTTCTAAATGCTGCTCCAAACATGCAAAATACAGTCAGATTTAAGTCTGACAAAGAATTGGAGATTTGATCGTGAATGTAACAGAGGGAATGGGGCAGCGTGTTTAATGGCTGAGATTTTATATTTAATAGCAGACATAGGCTGCATTGATTCATCTTGTTTGTGTTGCCTCTTGTGCTTCTGTCTCTCTGAAAGAGTGAAGTAGTTTGACAATAGCGTGTTATAATTAGTGGAAGCTGGCATGTGTTATAATACTGAGAGCCTTCAAGCCAGTGTTTTTTAGCAATCTACAATTCTATTATAAAAATCCCCTCATGTTCTGACTTACCCTTTTTATCAGCTCAAGTATTTTGTAAGTGCTCTTTTATAATTTTAGCAAAACTTAACTGAAACATCCCTTAGAAATGTGTGTTTCTTTCTTTCCTGTACTTTAACCTTTGAGATTCAAAAAGTGTGGTCTTTTTGTTATTTATATCAATTTTTCCTCTCTGGCTCCCAGATGTCTATTTAAAAATGCTCCTGAATGCGGACTTGGGAAGTGATTCATCATTTTTCAAAGCAATTCACATTAAAAGAACGTCGCTGTAACCAAAGATTGCCAGTTTCATTTCATAGTTCAGGACTGTTTAAAGAAGACTTCATTCTTTTTTCTGTCTCTAGCTTAATAGCAAGATTGACCCAGCCCTTCCATAATTTTTAGCTAATTTTGGAAGAAATTTGCATGCAAGACCTTGACAGTAGTGATTGGTTTTGAGATAGTGCATTCTATGTATATTCCTGACCAAATTATGCCCAAATTGTGCCTGAGCACTCTGGCCTCGTCGTTAGCATTGGTTTCAGGAAGCACCCGTTTCACATGGCTTTGTCCTTTGAGTGGTCCTTTAAATCCCACCCAGAGGGGAAAATGTGCACCAGGCACATTTGGGGGTCCAGTCTTGTCTGGGAGTCTGAGTGACCACTGCAGGCAATTGGGAAAGAGAGGCTCTTCCAAAGTGTGCCTTAGCCCCTACATTGAAATTGCCCAATGTAGGAACTTTTCTTTCTCTATTTTGATTATGTAGGAAGATTGGAAATCTGATTTGGGCATCTGAGTGAGATTCACAAAGGTAGATGGTAGGAGTACTTGTTTTAAAGACTGAGCAATTAGTTTAGCTAACTGAAATAAATACAGGCAGCGGTGGATGCCAGGGTCCAGCAGAAAAATCTAGCTGTAAAGCAAAAAGAGATTGGCATAAGAGGGATTATCCTCTCGCTTAATGTTGGGTTTACTTTCTTAAATATAGGCTAAACTTGTTACAGAATTTAAAGTATTTCTCCTGGGACACTTAGTAACGAATGGAACCATTCACTGCTTCATGCTGCCCTCTGCTATCCAGACGGTATCTTCCAGGTCAGTGCAGGAGTCAAGGAGGGGCTTTATGTTGCAGTGTGGTGATGACAACATGTGAACTAAGCAAAACTCCCAAAAACCCGAGCCTGGAGCTGCACTGAATGACCCTGGTGATACCAAATACCAGCAAAACTTTTCCTTTGTATTTATTTGCAGAAATTGCAGAGATGTGTTTCCATGCCTTTATTTTCTCTTTTGTCTATGTAATAATTGCTATGTTGTTTACATTTTGTTTTAACTTAAAAAGCAAGGCTATTATAAAATCTAATCTGGTTCATTTTTATTGGAGGAATTGGAACACCCCAAAATAAATACGTTTTCAAAGGAAACTCAGAAAGATTCCTAATTTCAAACTACTCCCTAGCTTTTTATTTGCTATATTCTTCTGGAATTGAGCCTATTTTCTCAAGTGCAATCTATATACATTTTTTTGTTGTTGTTATCTCAGTTAAATGCAGCTTTTCTAGCAGTATTTTTTACTTTATACAGTATGTAATGCGTCTTATCTTGATGAAAAAAAAAAAATAAATACTGCTTTTGAAAGAAGATACTCTGAGTGATTATTCACAATTCAGATGAACTAAAACCCATGATTTATTGGAGGACATTTCCACAACATGACACCATCCACGCTAGGTCTCCTTGTGAATTTTAGCAGTCATTCCCAGGAGCATCGAGGAAGTACCAGTTTTGGGATAATCAGGTTTGAGCCCCCAAGCTGGAAGTGCTGACAGCTCTGTTGTGAAGCAGCAGCAACGTGACAGTGGCACAGCATTTCTGATAGCTGGGTTACGGTGCTCCCCCGGACTCAGTGCCAGTCTCAGCCCCCACAGGCTTGGCTTAGCTCCAGCAGAGGTGTCCTTTAGCAGTCCTAAAGCTGCTTCTTGCTGGCAAAGGCGCATCTCACCTGAACCAGGGCAGAGCTGAGCATCCAATTGCTGTATGCAGGTAAGCCAGAGGAACAGAAAGCCTCTCAAGATGTGGAAATTTAATCTACCCTTGTGAGTTCAGGTATTTCCCCCAGATTTAGTGGAAACAAATTTTGTTGTGTTGCGTCTGGAACATGACTTTCATAGCTTTGCTAACTAACTTTCAATTTAAGGTTCTTGTGTTAAGCTAAAGCTGCCCTAGGCCTTCACTGGATCTTGAACTGAATAAGGATGTGAAACTTTTTCCACATTAATTCTTCACTAGCTAGACACCCTTTCTGATAGGGGAAATACAGATAGTATACAGTCCAGGGACCCAGCTTTGCAGCCTGTCCTTATGTGTGTGAGCCTTGTTCTGTACAGTAGCACCACCAACCTGGACCGGTCAGCTGTTCAGATGAGCATGGTTATCCACTTTGGTTTGGTCCTTATTACTCAGAGAATTTTTTTTTTTTTAATTAAAAAGGCAGTCAGAAGAGACATTTCCTAACAAAGGAAGCAGTTCTCTTCTGTATAGTGAACAAGAATATACTTAATGGGTGGAGGAAACGTTTTTTGCCCTTCAGAAATGTACTGAATACACTGTGTAGACAGCAGTTCAGCGATTGCTAAGTGTCCAAGGATGGCATAAAGCTTCTCCTATCTGGCATTGCTGCGTATCTGTATATCTGATGTCTAGCTAACATTATCAGTTTGTCCTTGTGCTCGCATGAATGACAGCTCGTTTAAATCTGCAACATGAAAAACAGCTCTATATCTCTTTAGCTGAAAAAGTATATAGTCCCTGAGGTCTTTCAGGAAATCCCCATTACCTTTCTTTAAAAATAAGGTACTTTTTAAACATTCTTTTTCCCATTTTTGAAGAACACAGAATCTTCTTCTAGCTGATTTTAATATCTGCAACAGCTGTAATAGTTTCCTGCAAATTTGTGTAAGATTTCCCTTGCTCTTTTCTGGAGCACGTTGCCCAGTCACACCGCCGTAATGTGAATTCAGCAGATGTCCAATTTGTACTTGTTCTCCCAGGGACTCCAGTGCAGCAGCTAATGAAAATGCAGAAATCAGTATTCCGATCTGTCATTCTAGGAACTTTAACTTTTCTTATTGATAGTATTGGTCAAATATGCTGAAACACATAACTTTCATAATTTATTTGGTCATTCACTGAGGCCTTGAAAATCTGCTTTAAGTGTTTACAGTGCAAATTTGATTTTGCGTTTCTTTTCAAAGACATATTCAAGAAATGGGATTTTCAACCTAACAAATATTCTGCCATGAATAGTAGGAAGGAAGTATTCTAGGTTTTAGACTATCTTCTAAAATTGATTTAAGACTTGGTCTGAAATTCTTCTATAGGTAGCAAAAATATTTCAAAACTGAAGTTATAAAACCTGGTTTGTTAAACTGAGTTTCAAAACCCTTATTATGTTACTGCATATGGAAAGTTGCTGTGGCACAGACTTGCTTTAATAAAAATGGAACTACTTATCTAGTAATGGTTACTGTATTAGATGCTCCGATTTCAAGCTGACAAAGGATTTCTGCTTCAGTTGGACAAATTTCATTTTCAGAACCAGTACAAAGAGAACAGGATAAAAAGAACTGTGTACCTTTCAAATATTTTCATATAAAGGGTGGTAACAATAAGAAAAAAAAACCTTAGCTTTTATTCTTTGCATTTTGTTATTTTGTTCTGTGTTTGATTTTGGAGAGTATCATCTCAAGTAGCAGGTGCACTGAGATGGATTGTCTCAGCTCAATCTGAAATCAGTTTACCCTCTTCACCATGAAGATGGTCCAGAGAACCATCCTTCTTATCCATACACTCCTGTCAAACCTTTCTTTCTGCTGTCATAGTCACAGCTTTTTACCAAACAAACACTGTATAAATCCATTTCATTTGCTAATAGCGGTGTTTCAACTTGTACCTAGTGTATGAAGAAAGAGGATTCTCTCATCAGAAATGAAAAACTATAATGCGTTGAAGAGTCACAGACAGGCTGAGATGGGAAGGGACCTCTGTAGATGGTCTTATCCAACCCTCTGCTCAAAGCAGGGCAACTTGCGGCAAGTTGCTCAGTCATCTCCAGTGGGTTTTGAATTTCTCCAAGGATGGAAGCTCTATTACTAGACTTTATGAAGAGCAAAAGGGAAGGATTAGTTTGTTTTGACAAAAAGTGTTTAGAAACAAGAGACAGAGAAAAGTCTGACAAAGTCTTGGGCCTCCATGGAGGGCTGTGGCTCAGGGAAGACTCTCAAGTCCATAGTGACCAAGCCTTCTGCTGCCAAGGTAGTCAGGATTTCGAGCTCCCAGCCCCAGACCTACCCAACAGTATCAGAAATATGATAATTCAAGGACCAGACAGAGTCACATATCTTAGGTAGTGTGGGGAGAAGGGTCAAACATCCTGGGAGGAGAATTTTTCCACCAAGGTGTAGTAAGTGTCTGGTTCACTAATAAAACAGACACAGCTTGTTAGCTTACATGGCTAAAGGCTCATCCCCACGCACAAGGGAGAGCAGATGAGTACACTGGCGTCGGAGGGAGCCTCGATCACCTTATCAGACCAATGGAGCCCCCAACCCCCTCAACCCCAGGCTGCCCTGGGGAGACTCAGCCCGTGAGCTGGGGAACATCTGTCACCACGAGCCAAGGGGAAAGGGTTCGCATTACCTCGCAGATGAAGGGGTCGTGGGGACCACCATGGGAGGGCAGAGGAAGGGCATTTCTAGGTTGTACAGGACTTATTATGGGAAGTTTCAGGAAGGGTGGGGAAAGAGAGGATCAAGGTGGTTTGGGGAAGATCAACTGAGAAAACAGCAGGATCAGGGGACAAAAGGAGCATGTTGGGTGCAAGCAGGGGCTGGTCAGTGTACCTGCCTGGCCATGCCCTGTGTGTGACTGGCCCAGTCTGTCCTGGCCTCTCACTAAACCCCATTTCTAGACATTTTCCTGGGCGAGGAACTCTGTCCTGTGTGCAGGGGGGGCGGTACTATGATCGCTCCTGTGGTGAGACCAGGGGCTGGAGGCCCATGTCTCTGTGATGCCAGTGACTGGAGACACTAAGCTGGCTGCTGGAGGGACCAGAGACTCCAGGTCTGAAAGCTTGAGCGTCTAGAGGTCAACTGAGACCCAACTGCACGTGTATGTGTTTGTGTGTGTGTATATAACTTGTGCTTGGCCTCACTGCCAGCTGGCCGTGTGTGTGTGGAGGTGCAGCAGCCTCGAACCCGTCAGGCCGCCAGACTCAGCAGCCGATAACACCATTCAGCAAGCCATCACAGGGGAATATTTCATAAATTGGGAAAAGATTGGAAACTGCAGTATTTCGCAGCTACCAGATAGATTTTCTCATTAAGTCATAGGAAAGCAAATCGTCCAGCTTTACTGGAACATACAGGCTGGGCTGCAGCACAACCCCTAGAGCAACCCCCTGAACTCGGAGAGCACCTGATGTAACAGAGGCCTTCATTAAACCATTCTGATACGCGGCAGATGGCATTCATTGCAACCTTTACATCAAAATACCAGCCCTTCGATTCTGTTGCTAATTTATTTCAAAAGGTCAGGCAAGGATTTGCGTGCCCTCAAGGAATCGATTGCTTTATGGGAAGCTGCAATGTCAGTATTCAAATAACCCCACATAGGAAAAATGATGCAATTTTCCCAGTTAAACTGTATTTGAACACCAATTACACAACTGATTATTAAATGAAGATAAGCCATGCTAGCTTCCATGAAGAAGACTAATTGTTTTTTTCAATTAAATGAATGCACTTGGGTCCAAATTAAGAGACTGACAGGAAAAGGTAAGAAAATTAGTTTCACTGAGAAATGCATCTACTGCATACTTGAAATCTTCGTGATTGAGCAATGCAGGCTAAGTCAGCAATTTTAATAATCAAAATGAAAGTATCTCTTAAAAACTCCTTCTACACAGAACTAATTCAATGAGCAAATGAAAACTAGTCCTTGCATTTTAAATCACTAGCTGATTATGCTGAGCTCTGGCCAGCATCAAGAGCATTTTGTTTTATCTGAGTACACAAGTGCTTTCGTCTGACAAGCATTTTAACAGGCTATGCAAGTTTCATCAAATACTAAACTGCTTTCTTTGCCCTTCACAGCAGTGCCCATTGAAAAACAGAGACCAGAGAGTACTCGCTGCATAGAGCAGAGCTCACATGGACAGGCAGATGTCTGCACGAAATAAAATACAAAACCATGTTTACAATAATTTGCGTGTAGGCTGACAGAGTTTTCTTGTTGCTGGCATTTGTTTAAAGACAGCAATTTGATTTTAGATTCCAAAATACGATGTTGTCTCTTTATGTAGGACCCTGCTGAATAATCAAGTTGGCAAAGTGATAACTCACCTATAAACTACGTCTGTGGGGCATCTGTTAAGTGAACTGTTTTTCCCATTGATGCCTCTCGCCTTTTCCACTGCATTATGACCCTCTAAACTACGCAGTGTCTGATACCTGGTGACAATGGTCTTCAGGGGCATACAAATAGACAGTCTACATGAGGTTTGATGAAAGAAGCAACCTGATGTAGCACCTTCTTTAACTTACAAAACTGAAGGCTGACACACAATATTGATATTTACTCTCTATAAAATTTGTACAAGATATATGACTATGCGGGTGCAGCATAAAATAGGCAAAAAGTTGCCTATAGATAAATGCAGGCTGAAAAATTTAAAAGGCCACGCTAAGGCCTGTAACTTGGAGAAAACTCAAGGAGACTCCATGGTCCAGGAAATCCAAATTATCTGGGTGGTCCTTGAAAACTGCCGAGGACCTTATGAACTTTCCTGACTGTACACCACCTTATGCAGTACTGAATAACTGAGAAACTTGCTGTATAATAGTGTACATACATTACACTGAAGTTACGAGGTTTTTTTCTAGTCTCAGAAAGTTTTCTGAGTGATTTTTTTAGCTGCATTCAGTTCCAAGCAGTTGCTCCTCCTCCATTAAATCCAAAATGGAACAATCCTCTGATCAAAAGCCCCTCAGTTCAAGGAGGACAGGAAACTGCTGGAGAGAGTCCAGTGCAGGGCAACAAAGATGATGAAGGGAGTGGAGCATCTCCCTTCTGAGGAAAGGCTGAGGGNTGCCCAGGGAGGTTGTGGAGTCTCCTTCTCTGGAGATGTTCAAAACCCGCCTGGGTGCCTTCCTGTGTAACCTCCTCTGGGTGTTCCTGCTCCGGCAGGGGGATTGGACTTGATGATCTTTTGAGGTCCTTTCCAATCCCTGGCGTTCTGTGATTCTGTGATTCTGTGATCTTGCTAATACATTAATATCTATTGTACGTATGTATAGCCATGTATGCATATATATAAGCAAAACATATATTATGCATTTTTTCATATGCATGTATGTGTTTTTCCAGCTGTTTAATGTCAGATTAAAAAACAGCAGGACAAACATTAACTCTTAATTCATCAAGATAAAATTCATCAGCAGGCAAAGAGAAATACTATTTTTACACTGCTGTTAAATTTTCTGTCTTTCTTTGAAAATCACTAAAGGCTTTTAATAAAAGTATGATGCAAGACACTGTAATTTTTATTCCAGGCTTCCACTGCTGACAGAAGAAATTTTGAAAAGTCTGCTCAGTGCTAATACAGATACTGAAAAGTTTGTTAGTCGTAGTTCATTGGAACTCTTCAGCTAAATTTCTCTTTACGAATTTTTTGGTTTTGCTTCTTCTGCACAAGTCTTGAATGATTATTAACATCCATGCTTTGGTTTTTGGGTTTTTAAATCTACAAGACATCGAAGAAATTTGGCTCCGCTGGAGAGATTCAGTGCATAAGAAAAGGGAAAATGCTACAGATACCTCTGCCAAGGTCTTTGAATTAAGCATTGCTGTTGACCTCAGACATCTGTTAGAAGAACCCAAAGGTCTTATGTCTTAAGATACTAGTAAATCCTGAAGATCTTAGGGAAATTGTGAAGTGCATGAAAGCCTGAACATGGTCCTTACCTCATTTCACTGGCAAGGGGCAGCACCTTGACGTGTAACTCCCTGAAAACCTTCTACCACTACCATTTTCGTCTAATATGATAATTAGTCTTTGGTTCATTGGGGTCACAACCTACACAGAGAGGAAGACTCAAAACAGTTATCCGATATATACACCAGCCTTCAGTTGACAGAATGGGAAAGGATACACAGAGGATGAATGACAAACATGAGCCTTCTTTCCTCTAAAAGCAGCAAGGAGGTTACTCTGGCCTCAAGAATCTTTGCTTCAGTTTGATTTGTGATTGTGCATTACTTATCAGTTATTGACATTGGAAAATTAACTGTGTCTTTGGCCCAGAAACGTAGCAATGTTGAGATGCCTGATAAGGCAGACGATTCCTCTGACTAAATGCATATCTCTGGCCTAGCTTATATCCCCTGAGAGCTACAGGAGAGAAACAGGGCCATACAGGACAGCTTCCCTGACCATAACACAAACACCTAAACCAGGTGGACAAAGGCGAACAGAGCAGAAGAGGTGCTCTCTTGCCAAACCGTCCAACAGCGGGGTTCAGTGCAAGTGCTGTGGCAAACCTGTCCCAGGCTCAGTTCCTGGCAGATACAGCTAATTAGCAAGTGGCACCACAGGGAGTAGGGACCAGTGAGCACAGGGAGAACAGCTCATACAAGGTAATACAGAAGGTTCAGTTTAAGTCTTGCTTTTGTTGAAAGCTGAAGGCTGTTCCCAGTAGACACATCTCTACACGGAAAGCTGAAAAATTTGACTGAGGAGTCACCGGTAACTAAACACACCACTCCCTGGGCTTTGAAGAAAGGTCATCTAGATTTACTGTTCCTACTTGATTATGTAGAGTTTCCCCACCTCTTCCTTCTAACAGTGTTTTAACATGCTGTAGTTACTCAGGTCCGAACTTTGAAATATGTTAAATACAGTTATACATGTTAAATATGCTGTTGACACAGTATTTACAAGACCAGAACGCAGAGACGCTGACATGCTTTTTAGACAATAAGGTAAATTTAAGCACAAGCACACTATTGCATTGCAAACATCATTTTCCTCATGGAAGAGAATGAGTGATACAATGCTATTTATTCACACTGCCTATTCCAAGGCAATGTTTGCTAACTATGCTGACTAGGATGATTACATCATCCATTACTTCACGCTAAAATCTGGCAAAACTAAAAATAAATGATAGATCACTGCAAAGTTCTCTCTCCTGTCTATTGGCAAAAAATACTCTCCACTCACTTCCCAGTGGCGACTGAGTGGCAGGATGCAATATAACAAAAAAAGTCATGAAAGCTGCAGAAAAGGTAAACTTCCTGTCTATTAATTGTGAACTGTCAGGACATGCTGAAGCAATGGGCAGTTATAAAGTACATTCCAACTAATAACAGGAACACTAAGCTCCCATAAAAAAATTATTACAAGAGAATGTACAAGTGGCTAGGAAATCTACCATGCCCAAACATGGTTTGGAATTCAGCTGAAATGGACAGAGTGATGCAGAAACTACACGACTTCCTCTTTCCTTTGGGATGGATGGCAGATGGATTTATAAACCTTGTCGAGTACTAATTCTTTTCAGGCATACAATGTCATTTATCATGTCATTCGTGGCTTGGATCATTACAATTGTTTCTTGGCACCGTTCAATACTGAATGCCCACCTCCCAAGCTTAGTTTGGGTACAAGCTCACAACTCACAGCTTGATATTTCTAACTGTTATTTCTAATCCAAAACAACTGTTTTGCTCCACTGCTTTTCAGGTCCCCCCATATCAGGCAGTGTTCAGAAACAAGGTTTTATTTCACACCCATCTCCTATTTTTTTTTCCTTTGGATTCACAAATTAACTGATTCTGGTCCACAAAGAAAAAAAAATATTTCTGTTGTAGTCTTGATGAATATTTTATATTAGATCTTGAGTGCAAAAAAAGATATTTGGGTGAAATGACTGGGCAAACCTCTCTCTGCAATTCAGAACAGCCATGCTTCACCTAAGCCAAAGTTTTCAGCTTTTTCAGTATTTATTTACATGCATCAATGTGATATCTTCATAAGCTAGAAAAACATTCTAAGTACCCACATCCAAAAATGAATACAAAACAGGGTTTCAGTTTCTCCAGCTTTCCTGATGTGTGATATTAGTTGGAAAAATACCGAAACTAAGAAACTGTTGTGATACCTTCCCCACAAATGTTTATATTCTGTAGAGGTTTTCCTGAGAGGCTGAAGATAAAATCTTCCCCAAAACTATTTCTCTGAGAAAAACAGCTGAATTTTAAACAGATTCCTTTCCAGCCTATGTACAGCAAGTGATTTGCAAGCCCTGATCACTCCTACTGTCCCTGCAGCGACCTTGCTCAGTCAAATCTCATTGGCATCGGCCAGTGCTCACTCATGAGCAACAAGTACCAATAAAAACTGCTAGAAAAAGCTGAACTGTGGAGTAGTCAGGAAAACTGTAGATGTAATGGCAGAAAACTAGCACTCACAAGATTTTAGAATTTTTTTAAGTGACACAGAAGTTCTGATTCTGGTTTCAGATTTTGCTTTTTTTTTAATATACATTTATTTATCTGGGAGGTATCTAGTCTAGCTGATTACAAATTCCCAGTCACATTAAAGGTCAAAACGGACATTGAAAATCACCTTTGAAAATCTAAATTTTTGTAGACTCGTAATACGTGTAATTTCCTCAATATTGGGCTCACTGGAGTGTGTAACGCTTCACTACGAAGCATAAAGAAATAAATCAGTGGGCTAACATAGAGAGGGTGAGCAATACAAATTTGAGAAGAGATTTTAGGTTGAGGGAACCCATGGTGCGGTAAGCCTGATGGGAACTGGGTAAGACTGAAAGCTGTGATGATTAACTCCCCATGACATTCAGGTGTCACAGAGGGTAAAATTGATTTTATTACTTGAGGGATGGGTCAAGTAGCATGTTATAAATTATCCCTTTGCCCTCTCAACTATCTTCTCTGTGCTTCTTACTGTGCTAAAGAAATCCTAGGTTGCAGAGAAACAAATGCTGGAAGCCTTACAGGAATTAAAGTGCAAGAGAGTTACTGTGGCATCTTACTTCTAATCCTGTATTTCTTAGCAGCACTGGCAGTGTGACAGAGAAGATAGCATTTAATTTAGTGCAGCTTTCAAACTGTAGAGAAATTCTGGATTAATTTTGTTTTGATCTAGAAAACAGAGACAGTTTCTAAACCCTAAAACCACTTTGTGTTATAGTTTATTTTTCAAAACTTTTTTTTTTTTAATTATATATGTTAAGTATCAAAAATGAGCTTAAAAATATTACCTGTACAATTTTGGAGACAGAAAACAACATTAGACCCCTTGCAAGAACTGCTCCACAATGAGGTAGAAATAGCAATACGCTATTTATATTGAGAATATGTAAAGCATCAAAGTTCTGCAGTTAAAAGATTTTGGATTTAAGGTATAGCTTTAAAGAAAAAGAGAAGTGCCAGAGGGGTAGAAGGGTCGAAAAACTGGAAGGTGAGAAGAAAATTCATCATAAGCTGGAAAACAGGTTAATTTTGGTGTAGTTCATTCTGTACTGGTTAGATGGAACTCACTCTGGCTAGAGACTACAACTTCAGTTTCTGAATCTCAAGACTTTTTTATGACTGAAATTCAGCAAAGCTTGTATGTGCATGCTTAAGTTAATTTCTTGAATGTAATGAGGTTGACTTAGGACAGTCTGTGCTTCGTCCAAAATGTTAAGTTCCGGTGCCTTTGATGTCACCCTAGCAGACATTAGTTTCCACTATCATTGACATTTACATAGCCATGCATTGAGCTAGACCATGGGAGTACCTGGATTAAAATTAACCAAAACCAACCAAACAAAAAAAATCAGAATCAGCTCTCTGAGCTGGTAGGAACAGCTGACTGGGGGAAGGTAGGGCCACCCTGTTCCCTGGCAGCGGAGTGCTGAGCTTCTTCAATTCTATAGTCTTGCATTTGGAAGTAATTTCTTTATCACAAATTGTTAATTGTAATAATGAATTATTTTAGCTAGCTAAACTAAAGAAAGGAAAAAAGGCAGGCAGGCAGGCAAGCAGGAAGGAAGGAAGGAAGGAAGGAAGTTGTAGATGGACACATGTATCAAAAAAATTCCAGTGCCTAAGAAAAGAGCTGCAACTGTATGAAATTATGTAGTTGCATGGAATTGCAATGGCACAAAGCGAGACAATCTTGAACAACTGTAAAAGTCCAGCAAGTTGAATAAAGTGTTTAGAAAATAATCAATCTGGCTTTAAGAACCTTTTGATTACAGCCTTGCAATCCAAGCAATACCACCTGCCATGATGAACAACAGTCAGACCAGGCATTACTATTATTAATAAAATGTGATTGTTTTTTTCCTGATTGAGTGTTCATAGCTAAACCTGTAGGCATTTAAATACGTAATTAAATGTTACCTGCACCCCTGCTGCAGTAAAAAGTGCCAATTTCTCAACAAATTTTCTTTGAATAATGCTGTGCTGCAGTCAGCAAACAATTCTTAAAGCTCTGCAGTCAGAAGAAATATGCTGTGAGTTTTACACAGTCTTTAAAAGAGGTAGAAATTTTAACCATGTTATTAGTTGCCCAAAGTATATATTACCACTTTGGATTTTGAGGCAGGTCGCTCAACAGCTTGCCAGAGAGGAAATATGATCTGAGCAACCCACCACAGAGTCCTCCATAGAACCTGCAGAACATTTCTACATAAAGGAGGGGTGTGTTTTATTGCTAATAAAAATATTATTTCGTTAAGGAGACCTATCATATGCAATATTATGTAAACTATCTTTTTTCACTGCACGAATTCCATTGAGATCAATTGGACAAGTGTCCAATTCCCAGACTAGGGATTCTCTGTAATCAACAGAATATGAAATAACAGAAGATTGTTGTATTGCAAACAAATTATCATTTCTAGTTAGTGTCTGGCATTGCATTGTGAAGGACCCTGTTTCACCACTGAAGTACAAAGTCATGGTTCTGTAGCCCAAAAAGGCCTCTGATGCTGAGGATGGTAAAAGAAGTTCAGGGTTGAGCAGAAGGGAAGTTTTCAGGGTAGTAGATCCCAATTAATAAGAAATATCTTTTCTGCTCATAGTCCCTGAGAAAAAAGTAAGAGACTGTAGTTAACACTACTAATAGTATTGTGTGGTATTATTTTTGTACACACTCCATTATTCTTCCCATACAATGTATTTGATCCAATATCAAGAGGTATCTAAATTCTGATAATAACAGTGATTCAGGGTCTCTATTCAGTTCTGTGGAATTACAAGAAATTAAAATACTGTGCATATTTTCTAATATTAAAATGACAGCTACTAATGACAGCTTATTTTTTGTGATTCAGTCAGTCTTGCACAGCTGAGTAGAAGATAAATTCCTTTAATTTTCTATATGGTTGCTGTATTTTATTGAGTTCTGTCATCCCTCTGAAGGTTTGTCCTGACTCCTTTCCGCTCTGATTCTAGAAAAGATTTTTCTTTTTGTCACCTGCATTTTCAACTCTTTATTTTATAATTTGGATAACGGTGCTGCATGTTTTTCTAGGCTACATTTTTATAATTTCCTGAGGTGTCCTCTCATTGTGACTGTATGGGAGGAGGAATAGCTCTGATGTTTGCAGGTACTCTCATTCTTAAAATGACCAAAACGAAGAAGAGAGATGAGTACATCAGAGATGGATCTTCTAAATATCTGCAAAGATTAAGATGAGAAGTTTGACAGCAACAGATGAAGTTTACTTGATCTGAGGTTGAAGTTCACTTGATCTGAGGTTGAAGTTCACTTGATCTGAGGTCAAGGAAATCTGTAAAAGACAGTTTCCATTTCTGCATTCCATTGCAGAGCACAAAGAAGGAACATATTTCTTCAAATTAGGTTTAGGTATGAATATTTGGAATTGTGTAAAACGCAGGATTCCTCTACAGTCAAAAAGAGTGAGAGTCAGTTGACCAGGTGTAGATGTCCATAATCTACATAATCTAGATGTCCATAATCTACAATTAAATCAATTATAAGAACATCCCATATGTAACCAAGGGATAGAAACAGGCAACCTGAAGTGGATTTCTAGATTTATATAGAAGATTTATTCCCCAAGAAATGCTTGTTTCCCTACATCAGTTTTAACAGGATCCTAAGTATCTGCACTGTAGACTTCTAACAACAGGTGAGAGTAGTCCCACTGTAAGAGTCAAAGGTGCCTGTGAGGTGGGATGAGCTATCCACTGAAGAGAGGTATGTGTGGTTGGAGGTGTGTTTCTCTGTATTTTCCTTTGCTATATTTAGTAGTAAAATAAGGCTTCTTCCTTAGACACTTATGTTAAGTATCTGATTTCAGAGATTAGTGCATTATCTGGAGACTGTACAAGACATAAATTTCATAAATAATCTGACATTTAATCAGAAAAATTTAGTACCTGAGACATATTGAAATCATTGTTTTCTCTGTTCTTTCAAAGCTACTGAGTTGACCCAGCTGTCTTTGTTGTATGTTGAAAGCATGTGTTCCCAAGCTGTACCTAAACTGCCTTTATTTTTTTTGAAGAGGTCCATTCAGATTGAAACATGCAGTGCCAATGTAACCTGATACATGTGAAAAAACAACGAACTATTGAAAGGGAAACAATGTAAACCTTATAGAGTAGTGAATTCTCCGCAAGACTGTGAGCATGGCACCTTACCCAGAGGTCAGAACTAAGGCAGCCTTGTTTAGTGTATTAGTTGCCGATATGTACGCAGACAAGAAGTAAAACCTTGGCATATTGGTGAATGACATTAAATTAGAGGTGCAAAAAAAGGAAGGGACTCTGTAAGACAGTGCACGATAGGGTCTCAGTCCAGAAGAACCCTGACAGGTTTCAGGACTGGACCACTGGAAATCACACGGAATTCAGTAATGGAAAGTGCAAATCTCCATGCCCGGGTGGACCAGCCTTGTCCACTAGTACAAGGTGGGAAATGACTGGCTGGGTAGCAGCCATGCCTGAAAGGTCAGGGAGTTACAGCCAGTGCCAGACTAACATCAGCCAGCTATGTGCTCTCAGTGAAAATTGTGCAAACTTCATCCTGGGACACTTTAGGGTGACTGTCAGCAGCAGAATAGAAGGTGGTGTCCCTCCACATTTGCCTCTGATGAGACAACACCAAGAATCCTGTGTCCAGTTCACCTAGTTCCAGAAAAACGTTAAGAAACTGGAGAGAGTCCAGTGGAGAGCTACCAAGATAATGAGGGAACTAGAGTTCGTGGCCCATAGAGAAAGGGTGAGGAAGTTGAGCTTTTTTATTCTGGTGAAGAGGAGACTGAGGGAAAATCTAATAGTTCTGAGTAGCTGCTTGGAGGGGACTTAGAGAAGTGGCAGAGCAAAACTCTTATTGGTAACAAGAGATGAATAAGAGCAACACTCACAGTTCCTGGCTTTAGACATTCTGCCTGGGCACGAGGAAAACCTGTTTCACGATTACAGCAGTGCAGCCCTGCCACAGACTGCCTAGCAAGGCCATGAAATCTCCATCCTTGGAGGCTTTCAAGCCTAAGTTCAGTGAAGTCACGCAGCTGTTATCTAGTGTCAGCTGCAGTCCTACTTTGAGCAAGAGATTGGACAAGAGGACTCCAGAACTTCCTCCCAACCATTTAAGAGACTCTAAGACTTCCACATAGTCCTGATGCATAGGAAAAATAGGAAAGACTGAGGACTTAATTTTCAGAAGTTAGTTATGTAATTTCAAATCTTTTAAAATTATACCAATTACAAAAATGGTATGTCATGTTTATTCTCTTCTTTTTCTACCTTCCTTCCCTCAGGACACATAAGACACATAACAAACAGCAATGTTCAGTTTTCTGAACATTGCCATGTTTCTCAGATGCTATGAGGTATCTCGGACACCCAGCTGGGACCACAAATGTAAAACAAGGTCTACAGAGTCCCATACCCTACTGGGGAGGCAGCTTGAAATCTATATCTAGAAGACTGCATCCCACCCTCTTAGTCAAATAATTTATTGTAGATCTGAGAAAGCACAGTGCCAGGATGGCTAGAATAACATTTCAGTCAAGCTTTTTTGTTTAAATGTGCCAGTTGTGACAAACGTTTAATGTTAACAATAATTTGCTACTCCTGATTAAAACATAAACCCATAATATCTGATTTAAAACCACTTGCAGGGTCTTAGGATACTTCCTTCAAGTATTTGTCATCAAACACAGACTGAAAAGGATTTATTAATATCCTGGAGAGCACCACTACTTTTTAACCACGATTTTCTTTTAACCCTGTAATCTGTGTATTGAAGACTGACACCAGTGGTTATAAATAGCAGTCATCCAAATTAGTAATTGTAATACTACAACTTTGGGAAGAAGAGGAAGATACAGGATTATCTGGGGAGGGTTATAATTTGCTGGTGTGCAACTCACAGAATTTGAAAGAGAAATTAAACAGCCAAAGAAAAACAGAAGACAAGCATAGCTTTTTCTTTTCAAGATACTGTGTTGACAGTATGCTTGAGCAGTTTTGAGTGCTAAAAAGACTGGAGCTGCAACAGTTAAGATATAAAGAAAATATTTTTGATGAAGGCCTCAAGTTCTCCATGAATTAGACAAATAGCTGTTATTATGCTCACATGCCAGAGGGAAAAGGGATTTGAGATTTGCCAAAGACACTGAGAAAACATAATTGTTTAGGTAAGACATGGGAACTGCTGAAATTTTTCATTATTAATTCCATGTTTTAACACCTGTTGGTTTTTTTTTCTTCCTTCAGTTGTTGTGGTTTTGTTTGTTTGTTTGTTTTATTCTTGTAAAATACGAATCATCCAGAGACCAACAAAGACATCACGATTTAATTCAATCACTGCTTATTATACCCAGCAGGAAGCACAAATGCAGATACAATGGTATGCATATGCACTACCTAGTTACCAATTGTGCCTATATATCCTTTTTTTCTTCCCAGGCTGTTAGAATTCTGATTCAAACTTGGTTCAACTAAATAACAGAAAATATTCTCACTGAATTCAGGTCTTTGATTTGGCCAAGTTTTCACAGAGTATTGGACCAAAATAATGTGTGAACATTGGTCCCACTCAGTTTCATTCCCTGGACTGTGGTATGAGAACCCACAAAACACACGACTCCCAAAGACATTAAAATCTTAGGAAATGTAAAGACGAGAGTGTACAAAGAGAGAAGATCTCCACAGGTGTGGATACCAAAAATTAAACATCAGATCTGAAACAGGAACACAAACACTTGAACCTGCATATGGTCACAAAAGCAGTGTTTGTTTTTTAGAACTTCTCTTCAAAACTCCAGCAGTTAAAAGCAGCTGCTAACTTTTAGTGACCGTTAATGACAGTGATCCCTCTTTAGGGAATTGAGATGATTGATTTTCCACAGCTACCAGTGTAAAGAGCTTTTGCCTGGGAGCATACAATGATACCAAGGTCAGAGGATTTGAAGGCAGCAACTTTTACAGGGTTAGACTTCAGCTGTGTGGTGTTTACAGGTATCAGTTAATGTCTGCCATTTTACAACCTGGAGTCACCTGCAGTTTCAAAACAGATTGAGCAAAGTGGTCCCCTCAAGCTCACGGGGGTAATTCTCCAAAGTGAAGTATCAGGTTCAAAGGAAACTGGCAGGATGCAATACGTAAGTCAAAGCTAATAATGAATTACCAGTGCATTTAGTGCTGGATCTGAAATCTCTGCGGGGTACAGCCAAAGGATGCGCTGTTCTCTTTGTTCCTAATACTGATGCTTTTTGGGGAAAGTGGGCTTATGCAAAGGAGGAAAAGAAGTTGAAATGGCTGATGGATAGGGTTTTGGAAGTGAGCCAGTCGTATTTCTTTTTCTAATAATAATTTAAGGTCCCATTTCTCATTTTTTCTCAGGATCCCACACTGTCTGAAGCAATACTTGCTCTCAGGTAGACAGTTTAAACATACTATGTACCTCCTCTCCACCACCATTTTTCCACGTCTTTGAAATTATGAGCCTGTTCAACTGTGAAACTAAAGTATTATTTAGCCAGGCAAGAAGAAGAAAATTGAAGAAAAATCTTGTTTTGCAGTGTACAAACCAATGCAGAGGAAATGCCACTCATACACAGTACAATGAAACACCCAAGAACACTGTCATGGTTTCATCTAGGGTAGAGATAATTCTCTTCCTAGTAGCTGGTGTAGTGCTGTGTTTTGGATTTAGTATCAGAAGAATGTTGATAATACATCGATGTTTAGGTTGTTGCTAAGCAATGTTTATACCAAGTCAAGGACTTTCCAGGGAGAGGGCTGCAGATGCACAAGAAGCTGCGAGAGAGCAAAGCCAGGACAGCTGACCCAAGCTGGCCAAAGGCGTATTCCCTACCATTTGACATCATGTTCAGTGTATAAACTGGAGTTGGCTGGGGAGTAAACACTGCTGCTTGGGAATGAACGGGCTATTGGTGTCATAGGTGGTGAGCGATTGCATCATGCATCATGTCTTGTGTATTTTGTTATGACGATTATTATTATGTTCTCTCCCTTTGCTGTCCTGTTAAACTCTTATCTCAACCCACAAGTTTTTCCCTTTCTGATTCTCTCCCAATCCCACTTGAGAGGGAGTGAGTGGCTGCATGTTTCTAGTTGCCAATGGGATTAAACCACGACAAACATAACAGAAGTAGTTTACTCCAGTTACATCCTTGTCTTGAAACGTAACCCTTTGGTTTTGACATAAAGCAGATAACATGATTACTGTAATACACTGTGGAGATTTAGCCCCATCTTTCCTTCACCTGCTTTCTATGCTATGCTGCATACCAGGTTATCTGAAGGGGTATATTGCTTCACACCCCATAGCAAACATTGAGACCTTTCTATACTTTTAGGTACTGAAATCAAGACAGGACTGAATGCCTTTAGAGTCTCTCTATTTTCAGTGGAAATAAATTCTATTGAAAGAGAATTGGAAAGTAATTTAGTGTATTCGTGCTGCCACACGATGTAAACCACTGTAGACGCAGCAGTTTTGTGACTGAAAATAAAGGAATACGTTCATTTACGTATGAAATGTGTCTTCTGTAATTTTGTGAAAAGGCTCTAACTTAGTGCCTTTAATAATCTCCTAAAATGCTGCTCTGGGTAAGATGCTTATCCAAAGTGATCAACTGCCCAGTAGAAGACTTTGAACTCAAAAGTGCTAAACTGGCACACAAATTCATGTAGATATATTTTTAAAAATGAGTCTGCCAGCTGGAAAAAAGATGTAAATGGAGAGGCTGAGAACTACTAATTATTTGAACCACTTAAATAGTGGAAAGTGCTGGGCTGCGTATTTAATGGTTTTGCATTGCACTAATCTCTGCTGGCAGCAGAGTCAATAAAAGCTCTACAGGGAGTCTGAACACAATGTGATTTTCCTAGCCGGATAAATCTTCCCCATCCCCACTATCCTTATTATCCTCCTGACAATGCATGTAACAATTGGAATAAATGTGTAATCGAGATCTATGCTGCAGAGTGAATTTGCTCTGAAAACATTATGCAGGAAAGAGCCATAAGTGAAGGCTCAAGTTTATTATGAGTTACATGCAGTTCTCATTGCTCAAGGGGAAGAGAGTTCCATCTAGAAAACAGGAATGCACATCAGTCGGAAAACTGTTTGACTTCCAAACGCATTTCTGATTCCAATTCAGTAGCCGTAAGCACTTTCCTAAAGGAAGAAAATAAAAAAAAAAAATAAAAAAAATCCAATTTCTAACAGCTGTGGGATTATCTCAGGTGTGTTTATTGCCTGCGTTCATCCTGATTGAAAACAAGAACAACAAAACCTGATCACAGATATCACTTTGGATGAGAAGTGGAAAGGAAATGGTAGAAACAAGAGGTAAGATAGACTGAGTGAAAAATAGCAATTTTTCATAATCTTTCCATGTAGGCTGCCAAATCTTGCCCCACAGGCACTTGCTAAGATGATACCTATAAGAATATAAACGAAAAAGGCTGTCCTGAATCACCCAGCCCAGTCTCATGATATTACATTCAGCCATAAGTTTCTACTCGTTATCTTTAACAAACTTTACCTTAAACAGAATAAGGTTTTTCTCCACAGTTGGAGGAGCTGTGGAAAGCTCTACCAATGCTTCAATCTTTAGATATTTAAAAATTTTTGTAAATTCTGGCCTATTTTCATTTATAACTGCATCATACCAATTTGTTTTTCTGCCAGAAAAGTCTTAGAGTTAAAAGGACTCACTCACTTTGGACAAATATCAATCCATGTTTTTACAACGGGCCAGTATCAGCCCCATTTGTTTGCAACCTACCTTTAAACCATTATTCTGACTTATTAAAGTTTATCACAAACAACAGTTGCCTTTTCTGTATACTGCACACATCAGTGAAGCATTTGGAGAATAATTTGTTATAACCTCCTTCAAAGTCCCAGCCCTTAACAAAGGAGTCTTTTCTGGATATTTTCTGAATATATTTCTACTTTCGATGTCATTTCCAAGTAAGACAACAGTCAATTTGTCTTACTGAATCTAATATTTTAGATATGACAACCTGTATTCAGGAAGGAGTGGAATATGAAAAAAATTTCAGTGGCTCTGCAAGCCGTCAGTAGTAGACAAGAAATGATCATCATGCTTTTCCTCTATCTCTCCACAGTGCTTGGTATGGCTGAGACAGGTCACTGTGAGAGAAAATAGCCTGCCCTTAAGATAGGCCTGCTCCTTACGGATATCCAAAGTCATAAGAGCTTATCCTTTTCAGAAAACAGAAATAAACATTTGGCAAATTAGGGATGAAATAATGTACTAGACTGATCAAAGAGATGCTAGAAAGATGCTGGTGACTCACACTGCTCATCTTTCAAATACAGTCATACCATTACGGCCCTGTGCTTGGATAAGACCAACTTAGGGTTGAAGACATCTGCACCTAAAAGCCCGTAATACCAAGAGAATGAAAGTGAAACTTACAGTTGGTCAAACTAAGAATTGCTCTTTGACTCCTTATTACCAGTAGGTTTGTGTGTCGTTGCATCTACAGTGGTGCCCATCTTGAGTTCATTGAAGACTTTGACACACCCAGACGAGCAATGGGTTTATTTTTGTTATTTATTCCCATGCTATTTCCTTGCTAGACAATAGCAAAATACAAGCATGAACTTTCACCATGTAGAGGATTCTAGCTATTATAATAGTAACTGGGACTCTATAATACTACTAATAACATAAGGAATAGCGTGGTTTTTTTTCCTTCTCCTCAGGCTTTGGGGGTTTGAAGCCCTAGTTTTCGACTCTCCTCTTCCTCTTCTTTTTCTCCTTCCCTTCACCTTCCTGGAATGTGCTGTAAGTTCACAAAACAGCCACCACACTGGCAGAACTGGGGTTATCCCACAACAAGAAAAATCAGATTCCTGCTGACAGGATAGTCTTCTACCCTGTCCAGGAGGGAGCCTGACTGCTGCTTGTGCTTGTATCCAGTGATTTGAACACCAACTTTTCTCTTCCACCTTGACAGAGGACATATCTGCACAAAGTCAGGACAACTGCCTCTGTTTAGCAGTAGCCCTCTCTCCCTTCTCTTTGAAAGCCAGTGCAGCACTATGACTGATGTTCCCTGTGTTGGGGACGTGTGAGAAAAACACTTCAGTGGAGGTTTGTGAGTAGCAGTGTGCAGAAGAGCATGTCAGCCTCAAAACACCTCTCCAAACACATATTTCTCCTGTGTTGATGCGGGTACTACGGGGTACCCTTGTTACTGCCCCAGCTCTCTGGGAAGACAGACAGTTGATCCATCAGTACTACAAGAGAGAATTTCTACTTTTTTTTTTTGGTAAAATGGGAGGGTCTATTCTTTTGTCTCTGCCTTTTGGAAATACTGCAAGCAATGGGAAAAATGTGCAAGTAGAGATAAGAGAGCGCAAAGGAATAAGTCATGCTGGCCAGCAGAGGCAGAGGTCCTTTTCTTTGTGGAAAATAGGAATTCTCATCTTGAATGATTTATAAACTAGGTTTCTGTATCACAAATATTGGCTAGTCATACTTTACACACTTGCCTTTGGTTCTTTCGGTTGGATTAATCACCACGTAGGCAACAAGAGTGAAAAATCAAATTTGGTCTGTACATCCCCTCTCCCAGCTGCCTGGCCCCCACTCTTTTTCCAAGGCTTATGTAGGAAGATCCCATCAACAGCACAGGTCTGCGTCACAGGTCATGATATTTCAGTGCACCAGCTGTAATGCTGCACTGCAAGCTATCTCATTTGATGAAATCACAGTACAATTAATTGCTACATTAAAATAGAATTTGCACAGGGGTACTTATGACATTCCCATTAAAATCACATTAGTTCATCATGATTAACACTCTTTTACTGAGCATGGAACAAATTAATCTGTGGATGCTTTTCTACACTTGTGCCCAGAAAAGCAACTTGCAGTAGTAAATAGGGGACATGTATTGTTTCTGTTCTAAGATGACTATTCAACATCTGTTTCATACCAGAGCAGGTGGAAAGTGAACCATGTCAAAGCTCTGTGTAAACAAGAATGCAAGAAATTCATAATTCACCTTTCCCTGATCATACTTTGAGATATATTGCTGTGGAAATCATACTCAGTTTATTCATGGCAGGTAGAAATAATTTACACTGGTTCTTTGTATGGAATGAATTTCACCATCTCTCTTCTTCAGTAGCAAAATAAGCATCATGTTGGGTTATAAATGTCACACAGTTGAAGAAATAATGAAAATAACAGCTCAGAAATGACCCATAACTTAAAATCCTAATCAACTTAAAAAAAATACCTTAATAAAAATATTGTTATGTCCATAGAAGTTATGAATGAGAGGTCAAATCTGAATTCCCAAACTAATTAACTCCTAATTTCTTGGGAGAAAACAACAACAACAACACAAACAGAAAAAAATCCCACACCAAACAAACAAAAAAAACCCCGAACCAGCCAATTTAGTAAACAAACAAAACAAACAATAATTGGGATAGGCTGGAAGAGTGGGCTAACAAGAACATTATGACGTTAAAAAAGGACAGGTGGAAGGTCTTGCACCTGGGAAAGCAGCATCCAGGAGTGCAGCACAGGCTGGGATTTACCCGGCTGCGGAGCAGCTCTGTGGAAAGGGACCTAGGGATCCTGGTGGGCAACAAGATCAATAGGAGTGAACGGTGTGTTGTTGCAGCAAAGAAAGCCAACGGGATGCTGGACTGCATTAGAAAGGTATCGCCAGCAGAGACAAAGAAGTCACTGTCCCACTCTACTTGGTGCTTGTCAGCCCACACCTGGAATAGTGTTCAGTTTTGGTCCCCGCCATACAAAAAACATGTGGACAGGCTGGAGAGGGTCCAGAAAAGGGCCTCAAAGGTGATCAAAGGACTGGGAAGCTGCAACATGAGAAAAGGCTGAGAGCACTGGGCTTCTTCAGCCTTGAGCAAACGAGGCTTAGGGGAGATCTTATCACCATGTTCCAGTATTTAAAAGGCGGCTACAAAGAAGATGGAGAATCCCATTTTACAAGAAGTCAC